>JAHRHZ010000066.1:26355507-26476678 GCA_024137785.1 Ginglymostoma cirratum | reverse complement strand
ACACACACACACACACACACAAACAAACAAACACTCTCTCTCTCCCACACAGACACACATGCTCACATTCTCTCCCACGCGCACACGCACACATTCTGTCTCTCACGCGCAAAAAACTCTCACTCTTTCTCTCACCCCACCACACAGAGACAAACACACACTCACTCACTCTCTCTCCCTCACACACACGCACACACCCCTTCTCTGTTTCTCCCTTGCACCCACGCACGTTCTCTCTCTCACGCACACACACACTCACAAACTCTCTCTCCCACGTACACACACTCTGTCCCACACACACTTTCTCTCCCCCGCCACACACACGCGCACACACACACGCGCAAACACACACACAAAAGCACACACCGTCTCTCTCCCACACACACACACTCTCGCTCTCTCTCCCACACATGTGCACACAAATACATGCACACACTCTCTCTCTCCTGCACACACACACAAACTCTCTCTTTCACATACACACACGCTGTCTCTCTCTCTCACACACACACATTTACACACACACACTCACACACACACATACATGCACACACTTTTTCCCACACACTCTCTCTCTCTCATAGACACACATACTCTTTCTGTCTCTCTCTTCCCACCCACCCCGCCACACACACACTCTCTCTCTCCCCCTCCCTCACACACACACACAAGTACAGACACACACACACACAGATACAGACACACACATACACACACACACAATGTGAATCTATGGGTGAATTTGTATTTGCAGATACATTCTACTTTGTTCGAAAAGCATATTTATAGACAGTCAGTCAATGTGGTGTTTTCTAAGTTCCTACTTTAGAAATAAAACCAGTTTGACTCCAAACCAAAGTCCAAACAGATTCTAAACAAGGCCTCATTCTTACCATGCATTGTATGGCCTAAGATGTCACCCCCTTCTTTACACTGATAAAACTTTTAGTTTTCTCAGGGCAGTGACTTGAAAGAAATTCAGGGATTTACATAGATATATTAAACAATTAAAAACTTCTAACTGATTAAAGATTTAACAGTATCTTAGGTTTGTTTAATATATCCTCATCAGTTGTGTGACCCCTTGACCTGTTACTTATAAATTCAGTGTTCTGTATGCTTCTTTCTCACTTTACCTGGTGAAGAGGCTATGCTCCGAAAGCTTGTGTTTTCAAACAAACAACTTGAACTATTACCTGGCATCGTGTGATTTCTGACTTTTCAGTTTTGATATGAAAGGCCTAAAAATGTGCTTCATACTTAAAGAAGCTCATAAGAAATTTACATTTTCTCCCAAGGAAATAGTGTTATGGTCCCAGCTGATGTTAATACTGGACAAGTCAGATCCCAGAAGGAATCCTGGCTTGATAAAGCATTTGTTTAACTTTTGCTGTTATCATGTTGGTTAGTCACTGAATTATATTCACACAAGGCTGCAGGTATTCTTTAACAGCAGAACATAAGCTTATTATAAAGAAGATTGATTAAGTAAAGGTCCAAACATAGAAAGCAGTTAGAAAGATCTTAACACATACAATAAAACAAAGTTTCAACCTAATTTCCAACCTATCCTTTCTACAGAAAGTTAATTCCAGACAAAAATCACTCTTATCTTAACTTTTAAAATCTTTAGCCATCTGAATTTTCTTCGCTCCTTTCCCGGGGGCTGTGGAGATAATTGTACGATTCCTTTCTGAGTCCACTGGAATAAACCTTTCATTATTCTGATGGCCTAAACTTTCTCAGTTCTGACAGATTAAAGTTCTCTATACAAACTGTTTGGCATCGAAGCTTCACAGACTAGAAACCACTTCTACCGAGATGACTGCCGCCCCTGTACTAAAATCTTGATTCTTCTGACCTGAGACATCGCACCCTCTCCTCTGAAGTCAAAACTAAACTAATTGTTTTAATGTGTTTATTTTTCCTGTCATAAACCCAATACTATGAAAAATTATCCATTAACACCACTGGGATTCTTAGACACTTGATTACAATCACATGCTTTCCTGGAACTGATGCAGTTAAGTCACTAGCCAAATGGCTTTCTGACCTGTGTTAAAAGAAAACCTTCACAGAATGGATCCCCATCCATCTGCTTTTGTTTTAAAATCAAAATCCCAAAATATTATACATATTTAAAGCACCTTTCATCGCAAAACAAGATTTTAGTTAGGACTTTCCCAGAAAATTTGATCATACATTAACATTAAAAAATTGTGGAAAACTGAACACTAGGATTTTGGAGGTGACTCACTGACATTTACAGTTCTTGATCTTTTGCATTGGTCACAATGATTCCACCTTGACTGCACTGATATTACTAGTGATGCCTGTAGTTTGTTTATACTTTGGATTGAAAGTACTTGCATCCATGGAACTGAATATCCCATATTTTCAAATTAATTTATTCCTATTATTCTATGACATCCAAACCAAGGCCTGATTATTGTGTGACTAATAAGACTAAAAATACCCCAAGGTTTCTGGGCTTTCAGTAGTTGATTGGGTCAGGTGGAGTTGAGGTGTGTTATTCCTGTGTTGTAAAAATACTTTCCCCTTGAACCAGATAGGGGACAGGAATGGAATTATGCTTGAAGCTTTGAGTTCAAAGCTTTTATTTTGTTCGAGTGCAAATTCACATCACTCATCGTTTCGACAGTATTCAGTTCCAATAGTTATTGCACCTACAATATAACGCACAAAAGTGGCAAAACTGTATTTTATGTTTTTCTTTCAGTACTGGATTTTTGGTTTCCTGTCTATATTTTAAAAATTACTGGATATTCCAATCAAATTTTGCACCCTCTCATTGCAAAACTGCCTGGTAGGAAACCTAATTATTGGGTAGAGAAAGGAATATTTGAATATCATTAGAGTGTCACTGGGTTAGCACGGTGGCTCAGTGGTTAGCACTGCTGCCTCACATTGGCAGGGACCTGGGTTCAATTCCAGCTCAGGTGACTGTCTGTGTGGGGTTTGCATATTCTCCCTATGTCTACTTGGGTGTCTTCTGGGTGCTCCAGTTTCCTCCCACAGTCTAAAAATGTGCAGGTTAGGTGGATTGGCTATGCTAAATTAACCATAGTGTCCAGGGATGTGCAGGCGAGGTGGGTGAGACATGGGGAATGCAGGGTAACAGAGGTAGAGGGTGGGTCTGTTTGGGATGCTCTTTGGAGGGTTGGTGTGCACTTGATGGGCTGAATAGCCTGCTTCTACACTGTAGGGGTTTTATGAATATAACAAAATATGGACAGGGATATTAGCCCCACCCACACAGGTTGCCCCTCCTGGTTGAGACACCCAGTGTTGAAAACTGATTTAGAGGCCAACTAATGCTTTACTCCACCAGCACAACGTTTGCTAAGTTATTTTGAGACTTTCAACTAAGGCAAGTGCAGGGGCCTGAGTGGTGAAATCGCAGACTGTGCAGTGTTATTAGATGCAGTAGATTTTTGGAGCCTCAGGACATGAGTGGCTTGCTAGAGTTGGAAAAATGCTTAATCCAAACACGATCTCTGTAGGAAAGGATTATAACATAAGGAACAGCTTCCTTTCTTTTTATTAGTTCTGTTTGGCTCATACGTATCACATGATGTTGATTTTGCTCTTGTGCCAGCATTGAGAAACTTTGCAAGAGAGGACAAGCCTAATGTCACCTTCTGAGATTTTCCGAGCTGAATTCCTGTGTTTGACCCCAGCTCTAGTGCTTTCCGGCTAATTGTATCAGTCTGGTTACACCCTGATTTGAAAATTGACACTTTTGTATTCATATCCCTTTGAGCCCTTTCCCCCACCGTCTCAATAACCTGCTCTGAGATCTCTATGATTCATCTATTCCAGCCTTTTTTATCTGTGATTTTCACTTCTCCACTGTTGGAGGCTGTTTTTTCATCAGGCTGGGGCCCTGAGCTTTGAAATTATTTCTGTTAACCTCTCCACTTCTGCACCTCAATCTTCATATTTAAGTTAGTCCTTGAAAGCTACATCTTAGGCTCTGCTCCTGTGATGCTGCCTGGCCTGCTGCTCCACACTGTGTTGTCTTAGGTCAAACTGTTTGTGACCACATCTAACACATGACAGCTGGGTGTCATTGGATAAAACTTCAATGACAAGTGGAATTGTCAAGTGGAACAATTGTACTGCATTAAGACTATTACAAAAAGGAAACTTGCTGTTATTGTTTGGAGCACCTTGTAATGTTGCAAGCTATCAGTGTACCGTGGCTTGACAAATGGAATTATTTGACATAATGTGCATTGTTAATTTGAAATGTTCCAATGCATTGGCTACATTAGTATAGTCAGATGGTTTATTAACAAGTAAAAAAGCTAAGACAAGAAACTCTGAAAATTTTTAGTACAGAAAAATGTTAATTGATGCTTTTTGCTTGGTTGTGTTCCACAGTTGCAATAAGGCTTCATCCTTTGCTGTTGCAGCTAGTAAATGTCTATCAGAATGTAACAACAGGAATAACAAGGTTGGATGACACCAGACAGAGCCAAGTATGACGCAAACATTCAAAATGACAATGCCAACTGGTGTGGTAACCTCCTGCAGTTCGTAACTACGGAAGTCTCTGATGGAAAAAAGCCAAGTGCACAATATTGCTAAATGGATTACAAGTGCTTGTTAAGTCTCTGCAGCCCCTGTGTGAGTTGGGACCCATCCACAAATGTTTGATATACTAAAAGATTTTAAGAAGGGCAAGATGAGATATGGAAATGAGGCAAAGAATAATCAAGCGTTGATGTTAATTTTCAGGAAACAGCAATAAGTGGTTTGCTTTATTGCACAATAGACCCAAATGAGTCCACCCAATGTGTTAAGACACTGAGCTGATAACACATAGTTAACTGATATTAAAAATTGCAGATGGTAATAATTAAACTAGAAGAAAAATGTGCACTAATGTAGTGGCTTTGATGACTGCTGGATGTCACAAAGTGTTTGACAGGCAACTGAATAATTCCTGAACCAAAGGCATCACTGTAATAGCAGCAATGAGATTAATGAACATATAATCCATTTTTCAAAGTAAGTTGGACTATGGATGGGGAATAAATATTGATCAGGGCATTGATGGATTTTTCCTGCTTTTCCTCGAATGCCGTGAGATCCTACACATTGACCTGAGAGGGCAGATGGGGCCTCAGCTGATAGTCCTATGAAAACAATAACACCTCTGGCAATACAGCAGGCCTTCACATTTAAGCCACTCTACTGCCTTGGATTTTTCATGCCAGTGGTCTGACATCCAGAGCTGGATGAGCCGCAATGTTCTCTAGTTAAATATTGAGATGATTGGACACATTATATGGTGTTAAATAAGGCTGTCAGTGGCCTTGGAAATGTTAGAAAGACTGAAAATCTAAGAATTGTGGTTTGGGGCAAGTGTGAGTATGACCAGTAATGGACTCCATTCATTTATCTGAATCATATCCAATTATTGTTCATTGTAATGAGATTATGTGGATTCAGAGCACATTGTTTAGAATTAATTTTCAGTTCATCAGTTTTGAGTTACTATGATGAAGACTGACAAAGACGTTAATCAATATAAGTAACATTGAATTGTCAAGGAATTTCATTATTTACATTGTTCATTTATCGATGGCCAGTCTTTAAGCAGCGGAGATACAAAAGCTCTAGAATTCTCTCCTTGAGTTTCTCCCCCACTCTATCATACTCTCATCCTGTTGCATTTCTGGAAACTACTTCTTTGACCAAGATTTCTGCCAAATGACCTAACATTTTCTTTTGTAGCTAGGTATCAAATTTTGTTAAATCGGTCTTCTTGGGGTGTTTCACTATGTTAAGTTGCTGTATAAATGCAAGTTGATGCTCGTGTTGCTTTGTTGAATTGAAAAAAACCTGAATGTTGCATTGGCTCAACGTAGCAACACATTAATTACAGTGCAGCTGGGCATACTTACCACTTGTTTCAGGGCTTCATTCCTTGTAACACTATGGGGAGTATTGAGTAGGAATATGAAGTTTCATAGCAGTAGGAAAGGCAATTAAAATATGTATTTTTCAACACTAATCATTCACAATTATTCTTCTTTGAAATATTAGTTTTACTTTTCCTTAATGCATGTCCCTGTGGTGGTGCTGGTCCCTGGCCAATAAAGAAGGGAAGTAGATGATTATTTCTGGCATCCACCTCTGCACACTTGTGCTAGCTACTGAGGGATGTGTGATAATGTCCTGGAAAAGACCTGGGGTGGAGAATTTGGCCTTTGTTTACCACCTATAACCTTAATGGCACAGATGAGATTAAATCTCCCCCAGAAATTAGTTTAACTGATAGATGCCTATTTATTTCAAACCTACAAAAAATGATTAACACATTTTGTTGATAAAATTGCATTATGAACATAAGCAAATACAAAATGATAACGAGAAAACTCTTGTCACTAGACTGTCTCTGCACATCTTCTCAAGAGCATTTCGTGACGGGTGATAAATGTTACTTCCAGTGAATGACTCTTTAAAAAAAATCAATTTATAATTGTTGGCGTCTAGAACAAATAGAAAGAGTTAAGTTGCTCTCCTACTTACCAGGGTCTGTGCTCTGAAGAATATTGTGCCCTAGAGTTAAATTATTTTCTATAACATGTATAGTTAATTAAGATTTTTAATAGATTAAAGCATAATGAGGAAAAACTCATAAATTACGATGTAAAAAAGATTGATGTCAAAGTTTCATTTTATTTTAACATTGCCAAAATATTGATCCAGCATTAGAAGCCCGACTGGCTATCAGATTTCATCATGTAGAGATTATTACCCTGACCATTAATTCTGCAGTTCTCTCCATATGGTCTACAGTTTGAAATATATTGACTGTGTTTACTTATGCTGAAGGAAAAATTTATAGCTGTTCTGGTAGAAAGAAAATAGCTAGTTATTTCCTTTAGTTACAGAGTGTTCCAGTTAATTATACCCCTGAGTTCTGATAGACCAAGCAAACAATTAGGGGCTTCTTGAGTCTAATTATTTGCGACTGAGAGTGGGCAAATAACTATTTCTTGAGTATAATTGTTTATGAGTTATTCAAATGTTTATAGAAATGACTAAATATTAGACAGCTCCTAACCTTGACAATACGAAATGTTGGATAGTCAGTTTAGTGTGTACGTGCAGAGTAGCAGGGCGTTGGAGAAATCTTGAAAATGTAATCAGCATTTATCAAATATTTTACAACCTAAGTATTTATAAGAAAAGGAGACCATTCATTGATTTTTGATTGAACTAAATTCCAATTACCAACTTTCTCAACATTTTTTTGAATCCTATATCTCTTCAGAAACTCATCAAATCACTTTTGAGCTTGTGTGTACATAATTTATTCCAGTAATGTGTTACCATGACTTATTAATGCCTCACTTATTCATCTTGTAGCTTGAGCACTTCCATGCAGTGAACAATTTGTCTGGATAATCATTAATTATCCCTGTAACCCTGATATTTCTCTTCCAAAGGAAAACCAATAGTCCTAATGTAATGTAGGAGCAAATTGCTGCGGATGCTGGAATCTGAACTGAAAATAAAAGATAGTAGAGATCACAGCGGGTCAGACAGCATCCATGGAGAGAAAGCAAGCTAACGTTTCAAGTCTAGATGACTCTTCATCAGAGTTTCAGCTCTCCATGGATGCTGCCAGACCCGTTGTGACCTCCAGTATTTTTTGTTTTCAGTCCTAACTTAATCTTATGAAATTTCTTGCTGAAGATAGATGCAAAACGCTAACTTAGTATATAAGCCAGATCCTGTACCTCCACATGTAAATCACATTTTTGCTGTCCAACAGGGCAAACCTTCCTCTTACTGTCAAATGTGAGTAGTATATATATTTACGTATATCATTTTTGAAATTTACATTTCTAAATAAAGGCAGATCAGTATTGGTTATTTCTGTGAGGAGATTTTAAAAAGAGTGTCTTTCTAGAACATGACCAAATTCATCAATTTATCACAAAATGGGTCTACCAACACCTGTGGTGTGAATAGAAGATGTTTATATTGTTGGGTTACAAAAGCTAGAATAATTACGTCAGGCTATTAGCTTTGTTTTCAACTTAGTTCTGTTCAGAAGATACCAGGGTTGAGTTCAGTTTTCTTTCTCTCCCAGAAGGTGTTTAGGACCAGTTTGGGGAACTAGTTACCTCAGTAGAGAATTAAAAGGAGAGGAACCTGAAATTGAGATGGTACAACTGGAATGAATGAATTTTAAGTTGGAAATTAGAAAACTTTGAGTTGGAGAGCAAAGACAGAGAAAGAGAAATGGAAGACTTGAATTAGATGATGAAGAGAAGAAAAAAAGAGATGGAAAGGGAGGTGAAAGAAAGGAAAAGAGAATTGGAAAAGAGAAAGCTTGAACTGGAAAGAGAGGATAAAGAGTAATAGAGGGTAATGTAAGGGGAGATGGAATTTACAAAATGCTTGAACTCTAAGGAGAAACAGAAATCAGGTAACATGATTTTGCGGGGGAATAGCTTACAGCAAAAAAAGGAAGAAGAAATAGTAAGTCAGACGATGATTCTGCTTCCAATGAGGGACTTGATTTAGCTAAAATCTTTGCTTAGTCCTTAAATAGAACATAGAATGTAGAACATGGAAAAGTACAGCACAGGAACAGGCCCTTCGAACCATCATGTCCATGCTGACCACGATGCCATTCTAAACTGATGCCATCAGTCTGCACCAGTCCACTTCTATCCATTCCCTGCCTGTTCATGTGTCTAAATACCTCTTAAATGTTGCCATTGTATCTGCTCTGGCACCTTCCCTGGCAGCATGTAACCACTCTTTGTGTAAAAGCTTGCCTTGCACATCGCCTTTAAACTTTCCTCCTCTTATCTTAAATCTATTTGATATTTCCACCCTGGGGGATAAAGGATCTGACTACCCACTCTATCCATGCTTCTTTTGATTTTATATACTTGTATCAAATTGCCACACAGCCTCCAAAGTTCTATAGAAAATAATCCAAGTTTGTCCAACCTTTCCTTATAGCTAATATATTCCAATCTAGGCTATATCCTGGTCAGTATAGTGTGGTGACCAGAATTGCACACAATACTCCAAATTATGACTAACTAAAGTTTCATTCAGCTCCAACATGACTTGCTAACATTTATCTTCAATGCCCAAAACAATGAATGCAAGCATGTCAAATGCTACCTTTACCACCTTATCCACTTTGTTGTCACTTTCAGGGCTGCTATGGACTTACAACCCAAGATCCCTCTGTATGTCAATGCTTCTAAGGGTCCTGCCATTTACTGTATAATTTCCCATTATATTTGATCTCCCAAAGTACAACACCTCACACTTGTCTGAATTAAACTCCATCTGCAATTTCTCTGCCCAACTTTCCAACATTTCAACTGATCTATATCCTGCTGTGTCTTTTGACAGCCTTCCTCACTATCCACAACTCCACCAGTTTTTGGGTCATCTATAAACATAATGATAAGGACACCTACATTTTCAAAAAAATCATTTATATATATTGCAAACAATAGAGGTCCAAGCACTGCTCCTTGTGGAACACCACTGCTCACAGATCTCCAGTCAGAAAAACATCCATCCACAACTACCCTCTGTCTTGTACGACCAATTTTGGATCCAACTTACCAACTCACTATGGATCTCAAATGACTTAATCTTCCAGGTCAACCTACCACAACAGACCTTGTCAAATGCTTTAGTGAAGTCCATGTAGATTACATCCACTGCAGTACCCTCTTCCAACATCTTTGTCACGTCCTCAAAAACTGAATCAATTTCTGTGAGTCAAGATCTTCCCTACACAGAGACATGCTGGCTATCCCTAATAGGCATATTCTTTTCCAACTACAAGTAAATCCTGACGGTAAGAATCTTCTCTAATAATTTCCCTGACACTAATATAAGGTTCACTAGCCTGTAATTTCCTGGATTATCCCTGTTGCCCCTTTTAAACAAAGGAGCAACATAAATTATTCTCTAGTCTTCTGGAATCTCACCTGTAGCTAAAGAGGATACAAAGATCTCTGTCAAGGCCTCAGTAATCTCGTTGCTTGCCTCCCTCAATATCCTGGGATTGATGCCATCATGGGCCTGGGGACTTACCTAACTTACTGTTTTCCAAAACACCCAATGCCTCCTCTCTACTAATATTAACATATTCTGGAATGTCAATATACCTTTCCCTAATCTTACCATCAGACATGTCCTTCTCCTTGGTGAACACCAATGCAAAGTATTCATTAAGGACCTCATCCAATTCCTCTGGCTCCATGCATGAATTTCTCCCTTTGTCCTTGAGTGGATCTATCTTTTCCCTAGCTAACCTCTTGCTCCTAATATACGTAGAAAATGCGTTGAGATTCTTCTTGACTCTACTTGCTGAGGATATTTCATGGCCCCTTTTAGCCTTTCTAATTCCTTAAGTTCTTTCCTGCTTCCTTTATATTCCTCAAGAGCCTTATCTGATTTCAGTTTCCTAAACTTCACACCTGCTTCTTTTTTCTTTTTGACTAAACTTTCATAATAGCTTTTGTTATCCAGGGTTTCCAAATCTTGCCATCCTTATCTTTCATCGTCACAAACAAATTGCTGATCCTGAACTCTGATAGATTGGCCTTTTAAAGGCTTCTACATATCAAGTGTAGATTTACCCATAAACAGCTGCCCCAATCTACTTTCTCCAGCGCCTGCCTATTGCTGTTGTAATGAGCTTTCTCCCAGTTTAGCACTTTCTCCCAAGGACCAGTCTTATCCTTATCCAATATATATCTTAAAACGTATGATCACTATTCACGTATTGTTTTACGAAGCCGCTCTGGATGCAGCAAACAAATTCTATCCCATCTAAGCTCCTGGCACAAAGAGAGTCCCAGTCAATATTAGGGAAGTTAAAATCACCCATTACAACAGCCCTGTTATTCTTACATCTTTCCATGATCTGTCTACATATCTGTTCCTCTAACTCCTGCTGGCTATTGGGAAACCTATAGTATAATCGCATCATAGTGATTGTAACTTTAATCAGTAACAGAAGTCCATACCCCTTTTACATTCCTGTCTTTCACACCTGAAACATCTAAACCCTGGAAAGTTGAGCTGCCAGTCCTGCCCTTCTCTCAACAAAGTTTCTGTAATGGCTACAACATCATAGTTCCATGTACAAATCCAGGCTCTAATCTCATCTGCGTTACCTGTTCTACTCCTTGCATTAAAATAAATACATCACAGACTGCCAGTCCTGCTGTGTTCATTAACCTGGTTCTGCGTGTTCTTCCTATTAGACTTACTTGACTTAACCTCTACCTTCTCCATAATCACTCCACTTGCTGACCTACTGCTGTAGTTCCCACCCCACCACCACACTAGTTTGTACTCTCCTGAGTGCTACTAGCAAATCTCGTTGCAAGGATATCCATGCCCCTCTAGTTTAGGTGCAACCTGTCCTTCTTGTACCAGTCCCTCCTGCCCTGGAAGAGATCCTAATGATGCAGGTATCTGAAGGCCTCCCTCCTACACCAGATGTTTAGCCACACTTTTAACTGTATTATCTTTCTATGTCTGGCCTCACTAACACATGGCACATGGAGTAATCCTTAGATTACAACCCTAGATATCCTGCTTTCCAACTTTCTTCCTAATTCCTTAAATTCCACTTACATCACCTCATCTCTCTTCCTGCTTATATTGTTAGTCTTCTGACTGTTCACCTTCACCTTTCAGAATGCCCTGTGCCTGCTCAGAGACATCCTTGACTCTTGCATCAGGCAGTTTACAGAGAATGGAGTTAAAAGATATTTCACCTCAGTTGAAAAGGTAGCTAGCAGCGGGAAGTGGCCAAAAAATGTTTGGACCTTAGTATCACAGAATGTTTCGACCAACATGGTTGTGAATACATATGCCAGTTTGTCAGAAGAACTATCTGTAAACTATGAAACTTCCAAAAACAATACTCAATGCTTTTGAACTCATCCTTGAAGCTTATCAATTAAAGTTTAGGGCCACAGGAAAGAAACCTAATCAGAGATTTGTAGAATTTTCAAGAGAAAGTAAAGAACCTGTGGGACCAATAGGTTTTGAACTTTGAGGGGATAGAATAAGCAGTAAATGTAAAAGAAACAGATGTTACATGAGGAGCATCCTGGATTGTTTCATGACTGCATTGTGACTAGATCTCAGATCCATAGAATTAGACATGAAAACAAAATATATATGCAGAAAGAAGATGAGTTGGAAATTCTGTTTTGGGATGCAATTTTTGAAAACTTAAAGTTAAAACTTAAATAATACTATAAAAAATTAAAGACTTAAACTTAAATAAAAAGGGCGAAGAATGAGTCTGACATGTTTAGCCTACCTTCTTTAATATAAATGCAACAAGTGGATCCTCAATTGAGTGATTTACACAACCTACTCAGAAATTAAAACTGAATGAATACTGGAGATTATTTTTGGAAGACAAAGCACCAATGAGGAAATGAAGATGACTTTAATTACCAGCTGTTGAGGAATGGGCAGTAGTCCATTAGTGGTAGTCTCATCTGAGTATCATAACAAAATTTTATGAGCATCTCACTAGATTTCAATGAGAGATCACTAGCTATCTGGAAAACACATGGGGAAATACAAAAACATTTTTGTTAGCCAGAATTACACAAAAGTGTGGTCGTATTTTGCCAGACGTGCCATACGTGTTCAATTGTTGGGAAACCCTGGACCTCAACTAGATCTGAACCTTTAATCCCAAAAAAAGATTTTGATGAAAGCTTTTGCATTGTTTTAATCCATTTTGTAAGTACCCCACTTAAAAGTAGGAATGGCAATTAGTGACTATTAACAATTCTGTTTGTTTCAGCAAGATTTCCCAAAGCAGTGCCCTTAGGAAACATTATTGCAAAAATGGTGGTAGAAAAGTTAGTTCAATTTTTTTTACAAGATATAGATTACCAAAGAAAGACAATGAAATGAACATAGAACATAGAACAGTACAACACAGTACAGGCCCTTCGGCCCACGATGTTGTGCTGACCTATTATCCTACGAAGATCAATCTACCCAGCATTCCCTATATTTTACTATCCTCCAAGTGCCTATCCAAGAGTCGCTTAAAAGTCTCTAAAGTAGCTGACTCCACTACCACTGCCGGCAGCGCATTCCACACGCCCACCACGCTCTGTGTGAAGAACCTACCTCTTGCATCTCCCCAATACCTTCCTCCAATCACCTTAAAATTAGGACCCCTTGTAATAGTCATTTCCACCCTGGGAAAAAGTCTCTGACTATCCACTCTATCTATGCCTCTCATCATCTTGTACACCTCTATCAAGTCACCTCTCACCCTTCTTCGCTCCAATGAAAAAAGCCCTAGCTCCCTCAACCTTTCCTCATAAGACCTGCCCTCCAGTCCAGGCAGCATCCTGGTAAATCTCCTCTGCACCCTCTCTATAGCTTCCACATCTTTCCTATTATGAGGTGACCAGAACTGAACGCAATATACTAGGGGTGGTCTAACCAGAGTTTTATAGATCTGCAGCATAACGTCACAGGTCTTAAACTCAATTCCACTGCCAATGAAAGCCAACACACCATACGCCTTCCTTACAACCCTATCAACTTGGGTAGCAAATTTGAGGGATCTATGGACGTGGACCCCAAGATCCCTCTGTTCCTCCACAATTGCTGAGAATCCTGCCATTAATCCTGTATTCTGCATTCAAATTTGACCTTCCAAAATGAATCACTTCACACTTTTGTGGGTTGAATTCCATCTGCCACGTCTTTGCCCAGCTCTGCATCCTGTCAATGTCCCATTGCAACCTACAACAGCCGAATTTAACGTCACAAAGAGTCAAAGAAATAGAAACATAGAATTTGGAGCAGAAGGAGGCCATTTGGCCTTTTGAGCCTGCTCTGCCATTCATCATGATCATGGCTGATCATCCAACTCAATAGCTGATCCCATTTGCCCCAAGTGCTTTATTTAGTCGCCTTTTGAATACAATCAATATTTTGGCATCAACTACTTCCTGTGGTAATGAATTCCACAGGCTCATTCTTTGGGTGAAAAAATGTCTCCTCATCTCTGTCCTAAATGGTCTATGCCAAATCCTCATACTGGGACCCCTGGTTCTGGACACACCCACCATCGGGAACATCCTCCCTGCATCTATCCTGTCCAGTCCTGTTAGAATTTTATAAGTCTCTATGATATCCCCCCTCATTCATCTAAACTCCAACGAAAACAACCCTAACCTAAAAATTCTCTCCTTATACACCAGTCCTGGTAATCAGCCTGGTAAACCTTCGCTGCACTTCCTCAAGAGCAGGAGAATCCTTCCTCAGAAAAGAAGAACAAAACTGCACCCAATACTCTTGGTACGGCCTCACCAAGGCTCTGTATAACTGTAGCAACACACCCCTGCTCCTGTACTCGAAACTTCTCGCAATGAAGGCCAACATACCATTTGCCTTCTTTACCACCTGCTGCGCCTGCATCTCACCTTCAGCGACTGGTGTACAAGGACACCCAGGTCCTGCTGCACACTCCCCCCACCCAATTTACAACTGTTCAGGTAGTAATCTGCCTTCTTGTTTTTGCTTCCAAAGTGAATAACCTCACATTTATCCAAATTATACTGCATCTGCCATTGATTTTCCTACTCTCCCAAACTGTCTAGGACATGCTGAAGGATCTCTGCATCCTCATCATAGTTCATCCTCCCACCCAACTTGCTATCATCTGCAAACTTTGAGATGTTACTTCTTGTTCCCTCATCCAAATCATTAATAAATATTGTGAATAGCTGGGGTCCCAGCACCGATCCCTGTGGCACGCCATTAGTTACTACCTGTCAATTTGAAAAGGACCCATTAATTCCTACCCTTTGTTTCCTCTCTGCCAACTAGTTTTCTATCCATCTCAATACATTTCCCTGAATCCCATGCGCTTTTATCTTGCACAATAATCTCTTAGGCGGGACTTTGTCAAATGCTTTCTGAAAGTCCAAATACACCACAGCAACTGGCTTCCCTTTGTCGACTCTACGAGCTACATCTTCATAGAATTCCAACAGATTTGTCAAGCATTGTCTTTCCTTCATTAATCCATCCTGACTCTGTCTGATCCTGCCATTGCTCTCTAAATGGTCTGCTACAAAGTCCTTGATAATGGATTTCAGAATTTTCCTCACTGGCGATGTTAGGATCACTGGTCTATAATTCCTCACTGGTCTAAAACATAATTTTCTCTCCACCTCCCTTTTGGAATAATGGAGTGACATTAGCTACCCTCCAAGCTTCAGGGACTGTGCAGAATCTATAGAATCCTGGGAGATGATGACTAGTGCAGCCACTGTTGGGAATAAATCAATTTACATTTTTATCACACACAATTTCAAGGTGCATTGTAAGGATGACATCTTACTTGAAAGACAATGATTAGATTTTATTGTCAGGAATGTCCTGATGATTAGAATAAAGACATCCCTTTGTTAGTGTTGCAACTAGGGATGGTCCTAAAGATTCCTCAGGCTTTCAGTTCTTTTGAGCTGATTATATGGACATGAGGTAAGATGACCACTTAAGTTGATTAAAGAGATATTTATAAATGAGGGCTTAGAACAACATTCCTGTTACGATATGGAGACAGACAGCTGAATCAAACCAACCCTTCTACTTCTGTGTTTAGTTATCAGATACAATATTGGCTCTGATTTAAAATAAACACTTTCAAAGGCAAACACCAATGCTACCCAACCAGACTGTTTGAATAACCAATCCCAGAATCTGTGAATAATCAATTCCAGACATTGGATTAAACATAAGATCTAGCAATTTATTAGTAATACAATAGCTTTACCACAGCAAAATTAAACAGCAAAGTAACTTAGTTAATGAATATGATTTAAACTCAATAAGCTTTCCTTTCAACTCATTTACACAAAAGGCAAACAAACACAGTTTAGAGATAAATAGAAAATAACAAAACTGGCCAGATTTCTTCGGTGGTTTTCAGGATGCATTGTTCCTCAGGTATAGATAACGTTTCTTCATTGATTTTTTGAAGACATTGATCAATGCCACCTTTTCTAGTTCATTCTGATGAAGTCAGTAATCCTTACAACTTAGTTTCTATTCTCTGAACTAATGGGAGGTTAGGCAGGGAGGTTTCAAATCTTCATGCTGGAACATCAATAACAAAACTCCTTCTCTCCAAAAGCAAGTTCAAAACTAAGGGCACTCTCCTTGTTTGACCATGATCTTCCTTTCCAGACTTGCTGCTACCAATTCCCAGGTACTGACCTTGTTAATGTCCAAATATCTGCTATCTGTTTAAACATATTGCTTTCCCCAGTACCAAAGAGTCTATGTAAATTCTTTTTATGAAAAACCAACCTGCAATTTACTTTTAGGCCTAGACTCACAAACAACTGTTTGTATATTCTCTCTTCCTTATTTTTCAAAGAATGCTGCTGCCCACAGTCCAAAGGTTATCTTCAGCTCACTGTTCTCAATTCATAGCTCCAAATGAAAAATTGATAAAAGAATTAAATACAAATAATGAAAAACCAAAAACCAGTGAGGGTTCTAATACATCCAAAGTATGTGAGTTAATCAAAAGCATTTGAAGAGTGCCCAATGACAATGAAAACTAGAGCAGATAAAAAATGGTCAAAGACTGAAACACGGCGTCAGTGTTGTTTCATTTTCTGGGGAGCCATTAAAATCACATCAGAAAGAAACTCAGTGATGTGTACCATGTGGTGAGTACTCCAGACAGGAAGGAAAAACAGCAAGTGTGTCATGTTAATTCAGACATGTGAAGGTGTATTTAGGTTAGCAAGAGAAATACGGTGTGAAATAAAAAAAATGTCAGAACAAATAGAGAATGGATTAGAACCTGAGAGTTCAAAAATTGATCCTCCAGTGATTAGATTGGATAATATGGAGGCACTTATTAGGAGTCTATTTTCCAGAAAATTATTGAAGTGACTTACAAAGGCTGTTACAGACTCATATATCGAACTGTGGGAATATGTCAGGATTAAAATCTTTGGTTTTATATCATGTTAATATAGATGCCACGTTAAACATAAAACAACATCCTTACAGACTCAATCTAGAGACATTACCTCAAGTCAGGAAAGAGATTAAGTTCATTAAGACCAGTGACATTATTGAATTGAGATACAGTCGGAGGAGCTCATCTATTGTGATGGTGCTGAAATGTGATATGTCACATACATTGATTTTTACAAAGTCAATTTGATCACAAAAGTAGACTCATATCCAATTAAAACATTGAAGCATTGAATTGAAAGAATTGGATTTGCATGATTTGTCACTAAAACTGATTTGCTAAAAGGATATCCGCAAGTTCCATTGATTGATAGAGCCAAAGATATAACAGCTTTTAAAACTTGCCAATGCAAATTCATGACATTTAGAATGAAAAATGCACCAGCAACTTTCCAACGATTAACCAAAAAAGTCATTAAGGACCTGCATTACCACACTGTCTACATCAACAACATTTGTTGAATTCAGCTAACTCTGGGAAGAGTATTCACACTACTTGCCAAAACTATTTGATCAATTACGAAAAGCTAACTTGATTATAAATCCAAATTGGTTATAAATCTGACTAAAAGTGAATTTGCCCAAGCAAAAGTAATTTATTTGGACCACACAGTGGAACAAGTCCAAGTAGCACCCAGGGAAGTGAAAATAAAGGTGAATTTGCATTTCCTGTACTTAAGACAAAACAAGAAATTCTGTGGTATATTGGTGCGAGTGGATTTTATCAGAAGTTTGTTCTAAGCTTCAGCACTATCATGACTCTCTTGATAAAAGGCAAGAAATGTGAATTGGCACAAGAATGTCACAGCGCATTTGATAATTTGAAATCTGTGTCGACAACCATACAGTTTCAGCAGCATATCATTATGAGATTCTGTCCAAATTGACTGTTAGTGCCAGCTGCAGTAGTGTAGGTGCTGTTATGTTGCAAGATAATGAGATGTGGATCAAATAGCCTGTCAGTAATTTTTTTTGGAGAATGCCTGTCAATGGAAGTATTTGATGATAGAGGACATTTTGTGTTGGCATTACATTATTTTTCGACTTTTATATCCGGTAACAGGAGAAAAAAGGTTATCAATATGGACTGCAACTATTTGATTATTTGGAGAGATCCTGATACAAGAATTTACAGTTGTTTCATCGTTTAATACTGCAACCACAATTTAAATTTATTCATGTGTCTGGAAAAGATATTATAGAAGAAGCTTTGTCAAGAACACATGCAAAAAAACCCATCACTGTGATTAAGATGGACTTATATAAAATATAGTTGTTAAGAACCTCATTGTTTGCTAAATGTAAATATATTATTGCTGTTAACGTAACACAGGAATACTGTTAACATTAACATTTTTATAGGAAATGAAAATTGTCTTTAAGTATACATTTTTATTCTTCTTTTGGGGGAAATGTGATAAAAGGTGCTTAATTTATATATTGTTATCCTTTTTGGAGCCTGGATTTCAAAATACAGGCAAATGAGTGTTGTTCTGTGAAGGAACGTGTTCTATAAAAAGTAAAAAGTTAGAAAAATGACTAAATCCAGCATTGTGCTAGAAAGCAAGTGACTGCAGACCCTTGTGGTGTTAACGGAAAGATGTCTATGCTGTTGGGTCATTTTGTGTTTTGTCTTTACTTTCTTTGACTTTTTTATGGCAAAAAGTATTTTGTTTTAAACTGTGGAATCTTGTAGCATCAATCCTTCAGCATATAAATAGGATTACAGATTTATTTTAAAACATACGCTATTGGTCTTGACTGAGATCTTAACAGATGAAGTAGTTGAGACGCTAAATATGTGATGTTCGAAAAGCTGTCTGCACTAAAGTTGACAAGTCATTAAGACCAATGGGATGGAAATGCTTACTAAAGCAAATAAGGAAAGAGATTACAGAGTTACTGAGTTGGTGCCAGAAGGCAGAAGGATTGCAAGTGCTACACTTTTATTCAAAATAGGTTGTAAGAATAAATTCAGCAACTACAGTTCAGTCAGTTTATTCTCACTTTTGCGAAAGAAAGAAAGCCTTCCATTAACAGAGGGGAGTAGTAACAAAAGCAATCTTTTATATTAATACTGAGAAATCTAGGTGAAAGTCATTTGTCTTACATAGCATAATGAATATGCATCCACTTGTGAAGCGGGCATTCTGGACAGAATAATGCTTTGCCATTCAGTCAGAAAGGTTGAAAACCCATGGTATAAAATGGAAATACAAGCTGGTCAAAACCTTTCTCAAGAAACTTAATACGTCTTCATTACATTTGGTTCATCATGAAAAGATCATAATTTTTAAAAAAATATAACTGTTGGTATTGTATCAAAAGTTTAAGGGAGGATTTAAGAGAAAAGGCATATTCTGAGTTATGATAATTCTATTAAATGTAAATATTTCTAGTGCTACTTGTCCTAAATGCTTGCTTTGGCATGCGTTATGATTTTACTGTTTTGCTCATATGATGCATGTAATTGTATAATTTAAAAGGTTGTCTGTTAAGTATTTAAGAAGCTAGTTATTAGACGTTTATGATGAGAAGTATTTATTGTACTTTCAAAGTAATTGTAAAGAAACTATTGTTATACTGAAGCTTTCTTTCTCCACAAGGGGAGGATATGATTGTTTTTGTTTTGTCAGTATGTCGTCTGCAAATGGCAGCTGTGGGGTATTGGTTAGCTGGAGATATAATATTCAAAGCACAGGATGTGCCAGTACTTATATTTGATCCTACCCAGGAATATAGGAACATAGAATAGGAGTAGGACATTCAGCCCCTCAAGGCTGTTCTGCCATTCAATGAGAACATGGCTAATCAGTGGCCTAACTCCATATGCCTGCCTTGTATCCATATCCCTTGATACCCTTGGTTAATAAAAATTGTCTATTCCAAATTTAAATTTAACAATTGAATAAGCATTGACTGCCATCTGAGGAAGAGAATTTGAAACCTCCAATACTCTTTGCATGTAGGAGAGCTTTCTAACATCTCTCCTGTATGGGCTGGCCCTAAATCTTAGAATCTACCTCCTGGTTCTAGAATCTTCAACCAGCGGTAATAGGTTAACTTTATCTATCCAGTCTTTCCCTGTTAATATCCTGAAGACTTCACTTAGATCACCCCTTAAACTTTTAAATTATGGAGAAAAAGGGCCTAACTTGTCTAACATCTCCTCATAACTTAAGCTCTGAATCATGTAAACCTGGTTTGAATTCACTCCAAAGTCAATGCATCCTTTCTAAGGTGTGGTGCCCAGAGCTGCTCACAGTACTCGAAGTGGGGTCCAACTAGTCTTTTATATAACTGCAGCATAACATCTGCATTCTTATACTCCAGCGCTTTAGATGTGAAGGCCTGTGTTCCATATTAGCCTCCTTGACTATTTTCTGCACCTGTTTGTTACAATTTAAAGTGCTATGCACCTGAACCCCCAAATCTCATTCGACATCCATTGTATTTAACATTGTGCCTCCCAATAAATAGCCTGATTTATTCTTTTTCAGGCTGAAATGGATAACCTTGTTGAAATTAAAATCCATCTACTGCAACTTTACCCATTCCCTTAATCTATCAATATCCTGTTGTAATTTTATGCTATCTTCAACGCTATCTACAATGCTGTCCAATTTTGAGTCATCAGCAAATATGGATATTCGACGTTTGTATGTCAGTATCCAAGTTATTAATGCATATTGTGAATAATTAAGGCACCAACATAGATCCCCATGGGACACCATTAGTCGCATCCTGCCAATTTGAGTACTTACCCAACATTCCAACTCTCTGTTTCCTGTCACTCAACCAATTTCCTGTCCATGTCAGTCGTTTTTCCTCAATTACCTTAGCTAAGTCTTTTGTGTGGGACTTTATCAAAAGCCTTCTGAAAGTCCATATGAGCAAAACATCCATCAACTTACTTCTGTCCACCACCTCTTATGACCGCTTCAAAAACGCTCTGTAAGATCTGTCAGGCATGACCTAATCTTCATGAATCCATGCTGACTCTAGCCGATTAACTGAAATTTTTTGAGGTGATCAGTTATCCTTTCTTTGACTGTAAACTCCAACAATTTCCTCACCACAGATGTCAGGTTAACTGGTTTGGAATTCTCTGGTTTCTTTCTGTTAGCCTTCATAAATAACAGTGTGACATGAGCAAATTGCCAAATCAGAGGCTCAACTCCTGAATCCAGGGATCTCTGAAAGATTATGGTTGGAGTATCATTAAGAACGTTACTGAGACTGGAGGGTTTGAGGTATAATAGAAACTGGATAGGCCAGGACTTTTTCCCCTGGATCGTAGGAGATTGAGGGGTGATCTTATAAAGGTTTATAAAACTACGAGGGGCATAGATAAGGTGAAAAGCCAAGGTCTTTTCACCAGGAGGAGAGTCCAGAACTAGATGGCATACGTTTAAGGTGAGAGGGGAAAGATTTAAAAGGGACCTGAGGGGTAACTTTTTCAGGCAGAGGGTGATGTGTCTATAGAACAAGCTGCCAGAGGAAGTGGTACAGATGAGTAAAATTCCAACATTTAAAAGATATTTGGACAAGTACATGTATAGGAAAGGTTTAGAGGGATATGGGCCAAATGCAGCCAAATGGGACTAGTTAACTAGGAACCATTGTCAGCATGGAAGAGTTGAGCCGAATAGTCTGTTTCCATGTGTATGACTCCATGACCCTACCTCCTTTAATACCCATGGATGGAAACCATCAGGTCCTGGGGATTTGTCACTCTTCAGTTCCATTAGTTCCCCATTATTGATGAGTTACTGAAGCTAATTTTATTTAGACGCTGTCCCTGATTCTCTGTTAACCTGTTTGGGACTTCTGGTAAGTTATCCTCCTTTTCTGCTGTGAACACTGAAGCAAAATAATTGTTCAGCCTGTGTGCCATTTCCCTGTAATGATTGCCAATATCCCTGCACTCAGCCTTCAGTGGGCGAATAATACTCTTAACCAGCCATTTTTCCTTGATAAAATCTCCTTTGTCACATCTAGTGGGAGCCTATTTTCAGCTTTTATACAATTGAGCACTTCTAAGCTGTTGTCTCTGTAATGGCAGCTACCTCATAGTTTCCAATTTGAATCTGTGCCTGAAGATTATTTAATTTGTTCCTTACACTCCGTGCATTTCTATAAAAAAAACTTCAGTTTTGGCTGTATACTCTATCCTGTCCTTCAGCATCGTTTTATTATTTCTCCCTCCTGTCTTAGTGCACTTTTTATAGTCCTGCCTTGTTCGTTAAACTGGCTCTGCTTGTTCATGCCATTAATCTCTACCTCCTCCTCACATACTGACCTACTGCGCCCATTGCCACCCCCCTGCCATACTAGTTTAAACCCTCCCGAGTGGCTCTAGCAAACCTTCTTGCCAGGATATAGGTGCCCCTCCAGTTTAGATGCATCCTGACCTTCTTGTCCAGGTCCTTCCCGCCCTGGAAGAGATCCCAATGATCCAGATATCTGAATCTCTCCCTTCTACACCTGCTTTTTAGCCACTTATTCAGCAGTAATATTTTCCTTTTCTGGTCTCAGTAGCACGTGGCATGGGGTATAATCCTGAAATCATAACCCTACAGGTCCTGCTATTTAATTTTCTGCCTAACTCCCTAAATTCCTTTCGCAGGATGTCATCACCCTTTCTGCCTATGTTGTTAGTTCCAATATGGACCACAACCTCCAGCTGTTCATCCTCCCTTTTCAGAATGTTCTATGGCTGCTTGGAGAGATCCTTGATCCTGGCACAAGACACACGCTATCCTGGAATCTCGCTGGCAACCACAGGGACACCTATCTGTGCCCCTGACTATAGTGTCCTTGACCACCACTGCTCTACATTCCAACCCTCCTTGCTGTACAACATAGCTAGCTGTGGTGCCACAATTTTGGCTACTGCTGTCGCTATTTCCTGATAGGCCTTCCCCTCCAATTGTATCTATAATGGCATACTTGTTTGAGAGTGGAATAGCCACAGGGGACTCCTGCACTGCCTGCCTGCCTGCACTTGGATGTGGCCATGGCCCTGAAACTCCTTTCTATGTGGCTTTCCGCCCACCCGCATGTGTCAAACTGCTGCTCCAGTCAATCCATGCAGTCTGAGAGGAGGTCCATGTGGATACACATCCTGCAGATGTAGTTATCAGGAATACTCAAACTGTCTCTGATTTCCCAAATCTACAGGAGAAGAATATCACACCACAACCTGTCATTTTTAACTCCCTAGTGACTAATAGGTTAAGAAGTCAACAAAAAACGAATGAATAAATCTTATCCACTTACTGAAATTATAGATATTACTTACCAACCAAGAGGATTACTAAATATATTATCCTCCAAACAACAACACTCTACCCTACCCTCCAGTCAAATTCCCACTACTTTAGATCAGTTCAAGGTCTAAGGAACAACAATTCAAGGGTCAGTCAGTTTTAGTCAGTGAGAAATTAGGAGAAGCCAATGAAGAGATTGCTGGCAGTAACTGCGCTGTGAGCATTCTCCAAAGTCAGAGAAACCATGGGAGCTGACAGGAGGTTGGATACAGGCTGGATGAATGGCTGGATGCACAGCAAATGAAGTTTAATGCAGAGCAGTGTGAAATGATACATTTAAGTAGGAGTATCAAGGAAAGGCAATATAAACCAAAGGCTGTAATTCCAAAGTGGGTGCAGGAACCAAGAAATGTAGAGTTATATGTGTTCAAATAATTGAAATTAGCTTGTCAGGTTGAGAAAGTGGTTAAAAAAGGCATAGAGTACAAAAACAAGGACATTATGATGAGCCTTTATAAAACACTCATTCAGTTTCAACTCAAGTACTGCATCCGCTTGACTCTAGGAAGGATATGAAGATTTTCGAGACGGTGCAGAATAGATTCACATGAATGGTTCCAGATGTGAAGTACTTTACATTACATGAGTAATTGGAGAAGTCATAGAGATCTACAGCACAGAAAATGGCCCTTCAGCCCATCATATCTGCACCAGTCAGAAGCAACAACCTAACTATTCTAATCTCATTTTCCAATTTTCCATCACATAGTCCACACCCTATATGCTTTGACATCACATGTGTACATCTAAATATTTCTTAAATGTTATGAGGGTTTCTGCCCAAACAGGCAGTGAATTCCAGATTCCCCACCACCCTGTGGGAGGAAAAGCTTTACCTCACATTCCCCATTAAACCTTCTTGATTAAAGTCTATGACCCCTGATTATTGATGCCCCCATCAAGAGGAATAATTTCTTCCAGTTTACCCCATCCACATCCCTCATAAGCTGAGATTGTGTTCCTTAAGGAAGGGAAATTTGACAGATGTGTTTAAAACCATAAGGGGTCTAGACAGTGAAGTTACAGAGAAACTGTTTCTAATGTAAGAAGGGTTGAGAATCAGAGTGAAGCAATGTCAAACAAGACAAAATGGCATCAAACTGGACAAACACCTGAAGAAAAAGCTATTTGCAGAATTAAAGGATGGGAAACTGGGGCCTGTTAATTTGCTCTTGCAGGAAGCCTTCTGCGCTTGTACCATTCTATGATTCTGTGAAATTTCAAAGCTCTTTTTGTGCCTGCTATCGTGCAAATAATAACGTTTCCATGATTATCATTTTTAGTTAATCAACCTGTTCAGTGATGTTCTTACACAATTCTGCAGAAGTTGGGACTGAGACCTTGGCCTCCTGGCTCGGAAGTAGGGAAACTACCACTGCACCACAAAGGCCCATCCTGTGATTATATAATTAGAACAATACTTAAAAGTGAGGCTTGACCCAAAATATAGAATAAAAATACATTTCTTAACAAGTCTGAATCTGGAAGCGCATTTCCAATTTTTGGTTACAATTATAGAGGTTGAGCATTTGAGAACTGTTGTCAAAGAAACCTTGTCAAAATGTTGCTTAGCTTCTAGTAGGATGTAGCCATGATGCCACATTTTTGAAGGAAATCGATTCTGGTTGATAACTTACCAAATCAAATGGACTCCCTTTTTTTCTGGATAGTGTCAAGTTTTGTAAATGGCATTGCAGCTGAACCCATCCTGAGAGAAATTCATCACACTCTTCATTTGTGCATCATGGGTGACGTGGAGGTGTTAAGCAGTCAGAACATGAGCAGAAATGTCAGACCAATGGATACCTTTCCAGAGCAAAACTTGAAAGTAAGGGGACCCTTAGTGAGTCATTTCTAACTGGTACATCCTGTTGTATTTTCCTAGTTAGAGTGTTGGCTGTAGACCAACTGCTAAGTGACGGCTGCAATTGAAGAGTAAAACAAGCAGCTCCCTGGAAACAGTTCATTTATTTTTGTACAAAGTCATCATGGAACTAATAACCTGAGATTCCAATACATACATAGCTCATCCAATGGCTATTGCTCGTACTAAAAATTGTCTTTCCAATTAGGAAGTATATTCTAGGGTAAGTTAAATAGTTAGCTTAGGAGCAGCAGGTATGAGACTCTCAGAAATGGAAAGACAGCAGACTCAACAGATCAAATGCAATACATGTATTTGTCAATACTGTGGAGATGTGGAACTGCAGAGATTGTCTGATTGACAGTAAATGACCTGCTTGGCCTTTGCAATAAATATGTAAGAAATACTAACTATGTCTGGAGAGAATTTTACAAAATAGGATTAAATACATGTGGCAGCATCTTGATGTTAAAATTAACCCATTTTGTGGCAGATGCAGATGGATTTTATAATGGCAACTAACTTGTCCAAGATTAAAGGCTATTTACACTTACTGATGGAAGGACTTGTGCTCTAATTCTTCAAAGCTTAGAGAGAGAGAGAGCGTTAGCAAATTGCAAAAAGCTACCAAACCTGACAGTCTGATCATTTTACTTGAAGAATTGTAATCCTCAAAAGGAAGCCATTTATATTCAAAAAGTGTCATTCTTTATGAAAATGACAATTAGAGCAGAATTTTCTATGTACAGCTGATCTTTAGAATGCTTAGAGCGTTTATGGATATCATTACATATGAGCAAATTTCAAATCTCAGTCACAAAGTCAAGAGCAGTGGGTGTTGGAAGTGTATGCATTGATACAGCAGTTCAGAGGTATCCAGAAGTCTTGAGGTTAAATTGCCATGAAAACAAAATGATATCTACACAAAACAGTCCATTGTGCTTGTTCTCTGGATCTGCTGCAGTCTCAAAACTGAATACACAGTGTTATAATTTCATATCTTTCATTTGTCAAAATCAGTGCGGAATTTATTGCTGTCAAGTTGAAAGGTAAAACCCTCTGACCAGGTACAATCTGCTGGAGTTTCTGTTTTCCAAATGGTTTCCTACTGAAGATGGGAAAATATAATAGAGTCATGGAGATGTACAGCATAGAAACAGACTCATTGGTCCAACGCGTCCATGCTGACCAGATGTTGTAAACTGATCGAGTCCCAATTACCAGCATTTGGCCCATATCCTTCTAAACCCTTTCTATTTACATATCCATCCAGATGCCTTTTATGTTGTAATTGTACCAGTGTCCACCACTTCCTCTGGCAGTTCATTCCATACATACACCACCCTCTGTGTGAAAAAGTTGCCCCTTAGGTCCCTTTAAAATCCTTCCCCTCTCATTTTAACCTATGCACTCTAGTTTTGGACTTCCCTACCCTGGGAAAAGACCTTGACTATTCACCCTTTCCATGCCCTTCATGATTTTATAAACTTCTACAAGTTCACCCCTCAGCCCCTGACGTTCCAGGGAAAACAGCCCTAGCCCATTCAGCCTTTCTCTATAGCTGAAACCCTTCAACCCCGGCAACATCCTTGCAAATCTTTTCTGAACCCATTCAAATTTTACAATATCTTTCCTATACCAGGGAGATCAGAACTGAATGCAATATTCCAAAAGTGGTCTAACCAATGTCTTGTACAGCTGCAACATAACCTCCCAACCCCTATACTCAACGCACTGACCAATGAAGGCAAGCGTAACAATTGCCGTCTTCACTACCCCGTCAACCTGCAGTTCCATTTTCAAGGAACTATGAACCTGCACTCCAAGGTCACTTTGTTCAGCAACATTTCCCCGGACCTTATCATGAAGTGTTTAAGTCCTGCCAGCCTCACATTTATCTAT
The DNA here is from genome assembly GCA_024137785.1 of Ginglymostoma cirratum. Lineage (NCBI taxonomy): Eukaryota > Metazoa > Chordata > Chondrichthyes > Orectolobiformes > Ginglymostomatidae > Ginglymostoma > Ginglymostoma cirratum. The sequence goes on along the minus strand of JAHRHZ010000066.1, from coordinate 26,449,486 downwards.
GAGATAGATAGCAAGAACTGCAGATTCTGGAGTTAGAGATACCAAAGTGTGGAGCTGGAGGAACACTGCAGGCCAGGCAGCATCAGAAGAACAGGAAAGCTGATGTTTCGGGTCGGGACCCTTCTTCAGAAACATCAGCTTTCCTGTTCTCTGATGCTGCTTGACCTGCAGTTTTCCTCCAGCTCCATACTTTGTTATCACATCTTTTTATGTTGCCTTTTCAAAATTACCCTGGATTATTACGAATGGTGGTCAGTAGTTCAGACACTTTGGTACGCTCGTGATACATTAAACAAAATAGGAGGATCAGTTCTGGAAATTGTGTGGCTTTCAACATTTTGCATTCTACATCAACAATAATTGCATTTAAATGTTACAATATAAAACTTGCAACAGCTATCACTGAGTAGGGCCAATGGTAGTAGGTGCATGGGAATACTAAACACCAAATTATGCATTATCCTAATTTGGGCATTTCTGGTGTTCTTCCAGCCTTGCTGAATTAAAAGTCTGGACCGTCTCCTTAAACAGCACTGGGAGTGCCTACAACTCACAGGCTGCAGAGGTTCAAACATTGCCATCAACTCAAGGATAATTGGAAATGGCCAACAAAAGATGGCCTTCAGATCCCATGAATGATTGTTTTTGAAGGATCATCTGTAAGGTTGTAAGAACTTTCCACGGTGAATGCTTCTAGTTAAGGCTCAGCAAAACTAAGCTTTGCTGAGTTTTTATCTATCCTGTACAGGATACAGATAAATGTGTGCTATTATCTGCATTTTTTATTAGGCAACTGCTCTCCAACAGAAACAAGCAAGTCTTTAAGAAATAAGCAATTCTTTAATTCGTAAAACATCATCACAGTAACATTTTGATGCCGCAAAGCAGGAGTTATGACAACATTGCACCAGAACTCCTGAAACAACTTGGATCCCATGCTTGTGTCCAGGCGACTCAGTTCTGCGCAGGAATCATCAGGTCAAACTCATTCCCAAATGGATTGCATATTGTGAAAATTATTGCCATTCCAAAACCAGGAAAAGATCTCACATTGGCAGCCAGCTAATGCTGATTTTACTACTTTCTGTCTGTTTTAAGAACACTGGGTGCATTATTCTATAACACATATCCTTGGAAGGAGAGGCTATTCTTAATGTCAACTATGTTGGTTTCCATAGGGGAAACAAAACATGTGATCAAATACTGATATTCACAACCCACATTAAAAATGGCTTCAGGAAAACCTGGAAGAAAAGGTATGGTGCTACTAGAGCTCACAGCAGCCTGTGATACTGTGTGACTCACTGGCCTGCTTCTTAACGTGGCTGTAGTGCTTCCAAACTGGGCCATGACAGTTGTCTGAACATCCCTTCACAACAGAAGGTTCAGATTCTGCCTTGGGCAAGGGAACAGTGCATTGAGAAACAAACACAAAGAATGCTGAGAGACACAACAGGTCTGGCAGCATCTATGGAGGGAGAAACAGAGTTAATATTTTGAGTCTGGCATGAATCTTCTTCAGAGCTGAAAAGTATTGTAAGTTATAGAGTTACAGAGTCCTAGTATCATACAGCATGGAAATAGACCCTTCAGTCCAACTAGACTACATTGACCATGTTCCCAAATTAAACTAGTGCTCCTTGCCAGTGTTTGCCCATATCCTTTCAAACCTCAGCTCTGACCACTTTTCTTTTTCTTTCTTTTCCCCTCTCTCTTCTTTTTGTTTACTTACTTACCTTGTCCTGAGCTTGGAGAGCACTGGCAGTGGTGAGAGCCCAAACGCAGACCTTGAGCCGGGGCTAGGGCACGGACCTCAAGTGAGACCAGTTCAGGGAAGAGCGAGCCCCTACTTACTTTTCTGGAGCAAGCACAGGACCTGGAATTGGCGGCTGCTACATCGGCAGAGGTGACATTGGGGAAATAGGCAAAAGGTGGCACCTAAGGATCAGCGACTTTGCTGTTGGTTGGGTCCGGTGCTGGTGGTGGCGGAAGGGTATCACAGCATCATCAGTGAGGTGGGCCCAGTAGTGAGAGATGCGACTCTGATGTTGGCTGGTCCTGCGCAGGTGGCGGTGAGACAGTGGTGGAGGATTATCAGCCCAGTGGCAAAGACAGTGCCTGAGGATTGGCCACGTCTATGTTTGTTGGGTTCAGTGCAAATGGCGTGAAACGGTGGCGGGGTGATGGCGGCGCAGGCATCGTTGACAGTGATGAGCTGGCTCAGGACTGATGGATTCTCTTCAAGCTATATCTCTTTTTCCCTTTTTCTTAAATTATTCAAAATGGTGCCATGATGACAAATGAAAGCTATTGCATTAGACATTATTGCAATAAGCCTTTCTGCTAGTTTTTCTTCAACATAAAACTCACATCATATTCATATAATTACATACATTGGATATATGATTTAGAAACAGCCTGGTCTTATTCAATCCATCTTAACCATGTCGGATTTAATGCTTCATTTTGAATTCCTCAGTCATTTTTTATCTGAATCCACCATCATACCCAATCACTCCCTTCTCCTCATATGTTTATCTGGTTCCTCCTTAAATGCATCGATAACATTCAAATTGGTGTACAACGATTTCTATGTAAGGATAAGCCAAGTTCTCAGGAAGGGTCACTGGACCCGAAACGTTAACTCTGATTTTTTTTTTATACGTGCTGCCAGACCTGCTGAGCTTTTCCAGCAATTTCTGTTTTTGTTCATGATTTACAGCATCCACAGTTCTTTCGGTTTTTATAAAATATAATTAGAGTCTTTCACTTCATATACACATACTTTGTACACAGCCCCCTATCACCAGCCCATCCCCAAGCAGGGTCCCCCACTGCTTGAACAAAGTAACGTTATATGGCTAATGACTTATAGTAAGTTTCCAGTAACCTGCTTGGTAAACAAATGTTTAGACAAGTGACAAATATTCAGCTAGTTTTTATTTATTTTGTATCCTTTAATTGTAAACCCTCTAGACAGGGTGGTGCTAGGATGGACAGAAGAGGATGATGCAAAAACAAAGTTGCTGGAGAAGCTCAGCAGGTCTGGCAGCATCAGTGAAGGAAAAAAACAGAGTTAATGTTTTGGTTCCGGTGACCGTCATCCGCAGTCCTTTCGGTTTTTATTTAGAAGAGGATGGTGGGTGGTTGGAGGGAAGAATATCTAACATTAAAATCAATACTCAGCAACAGAACAGGCCATTTAGCCCAACTAGTCTGTACTGATGGCTATGTCCACATGAGTCATGATGCACGGAAGAAGTCAAATATAAGGCTTATTCTTTCACATTTTATCAGTTTCTAGAAGTAACAGGTTCAGGCAGAAGCGATTGGGACAGATTGTTAACTTGGAATTGAATTTCCACTGGGAAACTGTTCTGGCAATGGCAATTTTAATCACTGGATTGCTGATCAAGTTTGGCAATTGACCTTGTGAGAAACAACAGCTCCAAGCTTCTCTTTTCTGTCTAGGCGAACAGAGAAGCACTACAGATTAACCCTTTTAGGGAGTGTAATTTTAATATTTAGAACTTGCACATTTGTTTACTGCCAAAATTGATTTTTCCTATCTCAGTCCTCATGGACAAAAATAGGATAAATCAGCCAGGCTTCTTGTTCATGACAGGAATTGTGTAGAAACTCTTACTGGAAAGTGCACATGTAGTGAGCGAGATATGATGATGTTATAATTGACTACAACACCCTAATTAGTCATCAGAATAGCCTATCAGTTTGCATTTTCTATTTGTGAAGACAGTTACTTAAACTAGAATGGCAGCTGGCAATCTTCTCTATGTTCTGAAGAAGGGCCACTGGATTTGAAATGCTGTCTCCACAGATGGTGCCTGATCTGCTAAGTTTCTCCAGAAATTTCTGTTTTCATTCATAGAGTGATTTGTTTCTTCCTGCTTCATTCAATCCCGAATCTAACAGCACAAAATGAGAGCATTTGTTCCATTGCACTAGCTTGTTGAAAAAGTCTTCCAACTTGTCCCAAAACTTTGCTCCTTTTCAATCTCTTTTAGTTTCAAGCATTTGCCTAGTTCCCTTGGAACTATTTCCACTTGCCTTTCTGGGCATGAAATCAGATCATCATAGCTCACAATTCCATAAACAATTCTGAAGAAAATGACTGGATCGATAGGTGTTCCTTGAGGAATACATATTGGACAAAACATCAAGGAGACTTCCCTGATCTTCTTTATGTAGAAATCTAAGATCTCTTATGTCTTTTTGAGAGAACAGACAACACCTTGTTTAATATCTCGTCTGAGACTTTCAACAAAGCATTAGACTGCAGGACTACATAATGTGTCAGCCTAGATCATATGTCTATTGTATGAAATAGAAGTTGAACCCATGACTGTTGACTAAGATGTTTAAGGGCTATCACTGAGCTTCCTGATTTTGTATCTACCATACAATTGGTACAAAGACTGTATCATCTGATCTCTGTCATGTATGGGCAAGCCCTTATTTTGAAACAGTGACATCTAGTTCTCGATTCTCCCATAAGAGGAAACATGCATTCTGTCTAGGCACACCCCCGCCCAAACCCCAACCCCCCCACACCCATCCTCAGGGAACTTCAATGTTTCAATCAAGTTGATTCTAACTCTTCTAATTCCTAGGATACAAGCTTAGCCTTTCTGACCTTTCCTCGTAAGACAACCTGCCCATTTCTGAATATTAGTCTGGTAAATCATATCAGAACTGCTTCCAGCACATAAAAGCAGATGATTTGCATTTATAAAACACTATTCATGACCACCAGACATCTCAAAGTATTTTTGGAGTAGAATCACCGTTGTGTTGTTGCAATGTAACAGCTGATTTGCGTACAGCAACCACCCACAAACAGGGGTGTAACAATGACTTGATAATCGATTATTTGTTAATTGAAAAACAAATACTGGCCAGAAAACGAGAATAAATTCACATGCTCCTCTTCAAAATAATGCCCTATGATCTTCTATATGCATTACAGCAGTTAGACAGGACCTTGATGGCACTGCTAACAGTCCATTGTGACACAGTGTGACAGTCCATTAGGATTGCTCTGGAATGTTGGCCTTAATTATTTCATTCAAGCCTCAAAGCAGAATTTAACCAAAGTTGTTGAGCTCAGTTGGCTAAATAACTTGCACAAAAGGCAGAGAAATGCCAGCTGTGTAGCTTCAATGCCCATACTAGATAAAGTTGCTTTGAGGGGACTCTACCCTCATCCTTGCCTGAGCATTGGTGATCCTTAGCCTAAGCTCTACTGAGAGAACACCTTCTGGGATTATGGCAAATTCAGGAATCATTCTAGCCCTCCCTTTATCCTAAACAAACAGTGAATCACTTTGAGATGTTTTCAACATTAAAAGCCTCAATACGAATGCAAGTAGATGTTTCTTATATCAGAAATATCATCTGCAAGTTCAGCAAAGTACAAAGACTGGATGCTGTGGCTTGTTGCTTCACTCACTATTATCTGAGTTTGTTAGGGCCTTAAGGGCAGATGAATTGATGCATTTGAAATAAGTACAGCTGACATTCTGAAGATTCAATTATTTATATTTTAAAAATTCAATTATTTCTCATGATTCTCAGCTGCAATGTTTTAAATGATATTCTCTGACTATATTATGCTGGAAATTACAGGAAGTGTAAGTATCTTTTCAACTCATTTCCTATCTCTGAGAGAGAACCCAAAGTGCTTTTGTAATCTACAGATTTCATATACCTGAATAATCCAGAAATATTCCTTTCTTAAACTGAAAAAACCCCATACAACTTTATTTCAATCAAACTGACAAAGTAGATCCTATTCTTCCAGTGAAATACAAGAGAATGGAGACTTTCATCTGAGCAGCCACTTGGGTTACTGATCACCCTGCAATGAACACTTAAACTGGAGATAAATTCTTGCACCTTATCAACAGAATGCAGCTGTATTTCCCACAGCTTTAATAGTTTTTGTATTTAAAAAAACTCAAGAACACCGAACGGGTGTGAGTTTTAAAACAATGACATAAGCCTGTAAGGTGCTGATGTGAAAATGCTACCAATTTAATAAGTAACTTATTTAAAAATCATCAGAAAGAGATGAAGACTGATTTGGTGGTTGATGCAACTCTTCAGAGAATTTTGGTGAAAATAATTTCAAAGACTTTCTTTCGATGGCAGCTTAAAAACCCTTTAGTGTCGTCATAGAAGAAAGTTATAGATTTATTTTTCATGGTGATATTCATATGGATACTGATTTGTCTCCTGATATTCGAATCTCCAGTGGCTACAACTGAATCTTGTATTTGCTTGGTTAAGTCTTAGATGCATTGAATTTTTTGGAGGGTATTTCCTCGTGAGGACTAACAAATTTTTTTCACTGTAACTTACTAAATTCACCTCATTAACTACCTACTCTGCTTCAATGGTATTCCTTTTGCCTGATTCTAGCCCCATCTTATCCCCAGAACAACTCATCATTGACTGGATATCCAGGAGTTGATCAGCATCACCGGTGCAGTCACCATCTTTAAAAGGCCGTTGTGTGCCTGAACAAGCATCATCAGACCAGAGCTGCCTTACGTGTTTCGTGGCATTTACCCAGAACAAGGCAAACAGGTGGAATTTAGTGCTGCACTTTGCAGGCAGGTACCTGGAGGTCCTGCTGGACAGGGTGGCACATTGCTAGCATTCCTCCAGGCCCAGCAGAGGAGGCTACACCAGGTCAGTGAAACTGAATGGAGGAGTCACCAGCACTGTAGGAAGGTCAATGTCCATCTCACTCCACCAGTATAATTGTCACCATCTTCTCTCTGATACCTCAAACTCTTGCTATCTCTACTACTGTACTCACAGCTCTCTGAGGCTCATGTGCTACTGCTGTCATTGTTGCCTGCAACATCTTCACCACACATTGTCACCCCACCCCAATCTCTGATAGTATTAAATAAAAACTAAAAGAACTGTGGATGCTGGAAATCAGGAAGCATTATCTCTGATAGCACCAACCCAGCATGCCCTTTGTGTTGACTATTCATTTGGTTGGGACATCTTCCCACCTGCACCAACATTAACAGCTGTGCTGTCCACTTTCATCTCCCTTATTATCTGCCTCTCTCAGTCTGGCTGGGAAACTGCCCCCAGTAGGGCAGAAAGACAGGTGGTGGGCAACCCAAAATTCAGCTCCTTGTCCCTTATGTCAAGAAGATCCTGATTCTGATCATCTCAGGGGAAGACTGATCATATCCAAGCTCCTGGACTCATATCACACGCTGCCCCTGACTTACTGAGCAGGGATCCCCTGAGCAAAGGCCATCTCCCATAACTTGCCTGAGACCCACTGACAACTCTGACATACTCCCTGGCTTAGTGCCTGTGCTAAACGGCAAGGCAATACAGCAATTCAGTGAGCCTGGTATCTCTAGCTGTGTAGGCTAAGTTCAAAAAAACAAGGAAATGAAATGCAAGGCAGGGATGATGTCAGCATTCAGCTAAGAGTGAGTGAGTGCCATGACAATAAGCTAAAAGGTCAGAGATACAGCCTTCTCCAGTCCATGAGCTGAGTATATGTCACTGAGTGGACAGTGTCCTTGCTGCAGCATTTCAATGATAGTTGCTGGTGTAGCCTGAGGATCAGCATTGAAGTTCTTACTGAAGAAGCATAACATAAGTAGATCAGAAATGTGACCTGAGGGTTCATTGAGGGTGACATATATCAGATGCCAATGTCAGTAGATTTGGCTTTTGTCCATGGAATATGCCTTGAGATGTTGGAGCCTGGTATCCAACATGGAGATCCTTTGGAGCAAGCAACATGCTGAAGTCAGAAATGACCTGCTCTGATTGGCATATTGAGAATTCTTAACATCTAACTTGTTCCGCATGTTTGCAAGATAGGAAGCTGAATATTACTGAGGCAAGTTGTGCCATTCATTAAGTGTTTTTAATAACCTACAATCTCCCCTAGTCAGCAAATCATTGCTCCGAGCAAGAAACTTGTCTCACTGCTTGACAGATGCCTAAAAGATGCAGCGAGTTGTTTCCGATGTCAAGAAAGACCCTATCGGATTTCTTGCCTGATTCTGTCACAAGTCTCACCATCTCCATGTTGTTCAGGTCCCTTTAAGATTCTATTCTTGATTATGTTATTGTTAGGAGCCCTCCTACTCCTTAGCTAAATAGCCTTTCTTCTTGCATTTAACTTAAAAATCGCTGACTACCCAAAGGTCACAAACTACATGGGGGCCCATCATAACCAAAGCTGATCTTCTGCTTACTTGATGTATACACCAGTGACCTTTCAAGATGTTGTCAGGTAATTTCTGACTTCAGCATGTTGCTTGCTCCAAAGGATCTCCATGTTGGATACCAGGCTCCAACATCTCAAGGCATATTCCATGGACCAAAGCCAAATCTACTGACATTGGCATCTGATATGTGTCACCCTCAATGAACCCTCAGGTCACATTTCTGATCTACTTATGTTATGCTTCTTCAGTAAGAACTTCAATGCTGCTCCTCAGGCTTCTTCTTTTGAGCTATAGAGACCAGTTGTTGTCTGCATGTCTTCAGAATAGACTGTGGATTGATACTAGACAGTCTGGCAGCACTCTTGCAGATCAACTGATGACAGTGCTTTCACCAGGAGTGAGATGGTCATATGGCATTTATCCTGCTGCGCTAATAATTCACAGAATGTGAGCCCAAATGTTACTGTAGCCGTTTGACAATTTGAACTGAGTGATTTTAAAGACATCCTGGGGACTAGTGGCATGCAACCAATGTCATCCTTGCCAATGATGCTAACATCCTGAGAATTAATTTTAAAAAGTAACGTTGAGGAAAACCCACTGGAGTGTTATTCACTGAACACATTGTATTTAACTGAACTAACCTTGGAATGCATATGAGATTTGTAGAAGAACAGATATTGGATTGTGGAAATTATTTTTAATAGAATTTAATGGCATGTGATCTCTTTGCCAAATCCAGCATTTGTTGCTCATCATTCACTGTCTTTGAGAGAACGGTGCCTGCTCAAACTGCTGCATGTTCAGTGGTATTGATCCAGTCATGGTGTTGTAAAGAAGTGAGTTCCAGGATTTTGATCCAGTGACAGGGAAACAATGTTGATATATTTCTAAGTCAGGGCAGTGAGTGGCTTATTGGGAACTTGCAAGTAGGGCAGGTAGGGGTCTTCCCATTAATCTACTGCACTTGTCCTTCTAGATGGTAATGGATTTGGAAGGCTCTATCAAAGGTGTCTTGACTGACTGCTATGGTTCACCTTATAGATGGTATACACTGCAGCCTCTGTGCATTGACATTGGAGGGGATAGGGTGCTGCTTATACTTGATGCTCTGTCATCTCCCCCCTTTATATATTGAGTTGCCTTCACAATTGTAGTCATCTCTCTACCCCAACATTCTGACTCTAATCACCACAGTTAATTCCCCAGTTTTCCTCCACACCACTAGCTCCAATATGACCCTCCCCACTTCACATTTGGTAGATGGAACTCCAGGACTGACTATGAGCCACCTTTAGAAGTGACTTACCCCTAACTGATATCTGTACAGCCCCTGGACTGCATTCCAGTGACTCTCCAGACAGGTTGCACTGACCCACTACTAGACCAAGGGCTGACTGTGACCCATCCCTGGACTTTAGAGGTATGGATCCTCTGACCATGACTGCTTTGAGCAGCAAAGTGACCCTGTCCAAGCTCTGAGCTGATATCAAAGACTGCACTTGAATTACTGTCCCAGGAGTCCCTGCCTGAAGGGTGTCTCTCTGGATTTTGCAGCTGATGGCACCCCTTAGACTTTGTTTGCTTGCAGCATGTGCAGTGCCTTTTTTTTATTTATTCATTTGTGGGATGTGGGCAGCACTGGCCAGCCAGCATTTATTACCCATCCCTAGTTGCCCTTGAGAAGGTGGTGATGAGCTGCCTTCTTGAGTCGCTGCAGTCCACCTACTTTGGGTTGACCCACAATACCATTGGGGATGGAATTCCAGGATTTTGACCCAATGACAGTGAAGAAACAGTAAATATATTTCCAAGTCTGGATGGTGAGTGACTTGGAGGGAAGATGGTCATGTTCCCATAAATCTGCTGCCCTTGTCCTTCCAGATGGGGGTGTTTGTGGGTTTGGAAGGTGCTGTCTGAGGATCTTGATGCCACACTTGGTCAAAAGCAGCCTTGATGTCAAGGGCCGTCACTTTCACCTCACCTCTGGAATTCAGCTGTTTTGTTTATGTTTTAACCAAGGCTGTAATGAGGTCAGGAGCTAGGGGAGCCGCAAATTCTGGAGCACATGTCTTCAGTACTATTGTTGAAATGTTGTCAGGGCTGTAGCCTTTGCAATATCAAGCGTCTCTAACCGTTTCTTTGTATCACATGGAGTGAATTGAATTGGCTGAAGACTGGTACCTGTAATGCTGGGGATCACTGGCGGAGGCCGAGACTGATCATCCACTCAGCACTTCTGGCTAAAGATCGCTGTGAAAGCTTCAACCTTATCTTTTGCACTGATGTGCTGGGCTCTTTCATCATTGAGGATGGGAATATTTGTGGACCCTCCTCTTCCAGTGAGTTGCTTGATTATCCAACACCATTGCATATATAACTGGAATATTGTGCAGGTCCAGCATTGACCCTGCTGGCTGCAGTACAGCAACATGTGCAGCCCTTGACTGATCACTGCTGGCAACCCTGACAAGTTACCCAGCTTTGTGCCTGCACTGAAAGGTGAATCAAGACAGAAGGGCTGTATGCCTTTAAGGTGCAGCTGAGGGACCAAAGCCTTCAGGGTAAGGCAAAATGGAGACCCAATGAGCATCAAAGTAGACTCAACAGGACTGAGCGCTAAAAGGTGTTGTCTGAGGATCTTTAGGAACTTCCTGCAGTGAATCTTGTATATAGTATACACTGCTGCTACTGAGCGTCGGTGGTGGAGGGAGTGGATGCTTGTGGATGTAGTGCCAATCATGCAGGCTGCTTTGTCCTGAATGTGACAAACAGCATATTGCTGTACTGCAGCCAGCAGGGTCAATGCTAGACCTGCATAATATTCCAGCTATATATGCAATGGTGGTGGATAATCAAGTAACTCACTGGAAGAGGAGGCTCCACAAATATTCCCATCCTCAATGATGGAAGAGCAAACAAGATGCCCCTGAGATGCAAATTTGTCCAACCCATGAGCTGGGTTCCTGTCCCTGTATGTAAAGTGGTCCCGGCAGTAATCTTTCAATGAAAGGTGCCAGTAAGCTCCAAAGAGTAGAACTGTATTGTAAGTAGACGAGAGATGTGCAATGATGATGTAGTGAGGCTGATATGGGTTACCCATGTCTGTGGATAGGGGGAGACTGCAGTGGCCATGGAGGGTGCCCTGAAATGTTAATGCTGAGTGTCCGAGATGAAAGTCTGCAGGAGCAAGCTGCAAGCTGGAGTTGCCAGGAAACCACTCAATATACATGCACATACATGCATACATACATCATTGCCAGGAAACCACTCTGACTTTCATGTTGGGAAATCTCGGTGTCTAGTTTCTATACGACGGGTAGTCGAATGGGAGACTGCAGATTAATGAGGTGAGATTAGATAATAATGAGATGAGATTAGGTGATAATGAGAGAGATAGTGAGTAATAATCCATGGCAATGCTCACCAGCGGGAAACTCATTTGGTGTCCAGCACTTGGTTGGAAAGTCCAACTTCTTGGCTTTGGAACATTACAGCCTTTGAGTTGTGCAACATTAGGTGACACAAAACTGGGAAATATTGTGAACTGTGAGAACGATGGCGTGTAATTTCAAAAGGACATAGAAAGGTTGGTGGAATGAATGGACAGGTGGGAGATGAGATTTAATGCATGAGAAATGTGAAATTAAATGAATGCAGAGAGACAACACAAAATGAAAAGTACAGTTCCAGAGGGCATGCAGGAGCAAATGGAACTGGATGTATATTGAAGTTAGTAAAACAGATTAAAGTGTGTAGTATCCTGGGCTTTATTAACATGGACCTAGAGGGCTCCCAAGAGGCAGGAGGTTTTGCAAATTTGTATCAGACATGGATTCAGCCTTAACTGCAATGTTGTGTCCAGTTCTGGCACCATGTTTTAGGAAATGAGTGAAAATATGAGAAACAGTGCAGAAAAGATTAATGAAAATAATTCTATGGATGAATAATTTCAGTTACATAGATAGGTTAGAGAGTTTGAAGGAAAGAAGTTGAAGAGGAGATTCCATATAATTTAAAATCATGAGGCATCTGAATGGAGTAGATAAAGTGAACACTCTTCCCATTGGTGGATCAAGAACAAACGTGAAAAGATTTAAGGCAGTTGACAGAAGAAGTGAAAGTGACAGGAGGAAAATCTTTTTCATATACCAAGTGGTTAGGATTTGGAATGTGCTGCCTTGACAGAGTAGTGGGGGCAGGATTAGTTGAAGCATTTAAAAAGTAATTGGATAGTCACCTGTGAAGGGAGAATGTGCAGAGATAAGGGGAAAAGGCCAGAAAGTCAGACTAGATAAATTGCTCAGTTAGACAGCGAACACAGTCACAATGGGCCAACTGGTACCCTGTGTTGTTACTGTTAGTTCCAAATTGGTGATACGTGTGTTGAGAGTAATTTAAATTATTAATTGAGATTAATATGCATGTATTCTGTCAACAAATAATAATGCACTTTACTTCAATGCTTTTCTCTCTGTACTAATCTCTATGAGTTGATTTATGACAAACATTTCTTTGGATCTGATATTGTAGCAAGAGTAGTATGAGAGAACCATATAGAAAAAGTTGCAAAATCCAAGAGTAACATCTTGTAGGTGTGAGGGCTAAAACTGAAAAGAGAATTAACTTTCATTAATACAGTATCTTTCGGAGCTTCAGAACATCCCAAAGCAGTTTGCAGCCAAAGAAGTCGCTTCTGAAGTCCAGTCACTGATTTGATGTAGTTAATCACAGCAGCAAAACTTTGCACATCAACATTCCACAAACGTGCGATAACTGACTTGTTCACCTGTTCCATATGGTATCAGTTGAGTAGATTTGGGAGAACTTTGCTGCTGTTCTTCAAATTATTGTTCAATATTTCACACAAAGGATTGTACTTCTACCATGCAGCACTCCACAGGATTATTACAACAGATTGTGTGTTTATGCCCATAGCAAGGCTCGATATTATCATTCTGAGACAGGAGTGCTGTCAAGGAAGGAAGCATAAAGTAATTAATACACTGGCTTTTAAAAATGTATCGGAGCAGTGCAAATGAAATGTATATGTCAGTCAAGGAAATTACAAGAGTACAAAGAAAAATAAAACTGCTTTAACAGATTTACAGATAGTGAAGATAAAATGTGAAAAATAAGTTAAGACACTTACAGATTAAAGGAGACTTATTCCTCAAGTTGTAACACTGAGCTACATAAACAAGAAAGGCCACTAGTTTAAAACCATGCTAGATTCGTTCTCTCAACCACAATGGGAGCATTATAATTGGCTTCAATTTCATGGCTAGGATAAGTCAGGATCACACTTTGTCATTCTGTCCTGCAACACCTTCAGGAAAATCAGCAGGTATGGAAATTGGATCAACAAAGAATTTGGCTTCACTATGATTATGTCCATTCTTGATGAATTGCCAATGTCTCAGTGCAACATATAAAGAACACCCAAATAGCTAACGTATATGAGAGCCACAGACCCTGGCAGCAACTGCATGCCTGCAAGATACACGATCTATGAAAGAGGAGGAGTGAAAATTCACTATGAAAGGGTTAGGATTGAACAAAAATACATATTCCATTGGGAAATAACATTTTTCAGGTAATTTTGTGGAAGATATTGGGTGAGGCACAAACTATTTGGCAGAAATTGACAATGGTATTCTCTTTCCAATAATTAGAGGGAACATGAGCAAATAGAGGTTAGAAATAAAGGTCATAAAGAGACTGAAGTAATGAAACATTCATAAGGCAGCAGAATCTGATGGAAGTCATCCAAAAGTACTTCATAAAATCTGGGTAAAAGCAGGAGAGCTGCAGCAGAAATTCTTCACAGATCATTTTGCACAACCTTGGTACCACAAGGTTAGAACAAAGCTAAGTTAGTCCAATTTTTTTTAGTAAAGGGTCACAAGCATGAACTTGGGAAATATATGCCTGTTAACTTGGAATCAATAATGAGAAAAATATTGGAGTCTTACTGGAAGCAATGAAAGCACATTTTATGACAAAAAATGCGGGAGGTTAAAGCCAACATGAAGTTATGAAAGACACAATATGTCTAAGAAAATGTTGTTAGATCTTTGGGATGGTGCAACATCATCGACAATGTTTCTGATAATATATCAGACTGTATATTTTTTGTTTACCCTGCTGTAATTCAGGCAGATTAATGATGAAGAAAAGATGAAAATCCTATTGTGGCCTTGCTACCCCTTCACAACATACTGTGCCAAAGTGGGTGTGGCTGGAGTTGGGGACAGAGTTGGTGGGTGAGGGTATGGGAGAAAGAGGCTTCATCTTATGGGAGGTCCATTCCTGGGAGTGGTACTGATGACCTTAAGGTGGGGGGCGGGGGGTGAATGGGGTGCACAGTGATCTCAGGGTGCAGGAGGTGGGGGTCTTGGATTCAGGTTAACTGAGGTTTACCTGGAAAGGCTCCCCTGCTCCTCCCGGCACTGGCTGCGTTGGATTGCATATACCCGTTCCTTTAGGCAGTCTCAGCTTCATTTAACTGCAGGGTTTCCCAAGGTTTTGGAAAGCTGGTTGACATAGAATTGCAGAATTATTACAGTGCAGATGGAGGCCTTTTGGCTTATTGTATTGCACCTACTTTCCAAATGAGCATCTTACTGTGTGCCATTCTCCTGACTTCTCTCTGGGGTTCTGCACATTCTTCCCTTTCAAATAAACATCTAATTCTCTTTTGAACATCTTGACTGAACCTGACTCCACCACAATCTCGGGCAGAAAACCTAAATGCTTATTGTGTGAAAAGCTTTTCCTTCATATCACTTTTGCTTCTTTTACTAATTACTTCATAATCCGTTCCATCACACTCAATCATTTTGAGTGGGAATTTTTCATTGTTTGCTCTGTCAAGATTCTCATGATTTTGAATACTTCAATCAGATCTCCTCTCAGGTTTCTCTTTTCCAAGGTAAGTCCTAACTTCTCCAGTATATTCCTGTTCTTGAAATTCTTCATTCCTGGATTCATTCCAGTCAACCTGTTCTGCTGTCTCTGTCCAATGACTTCACATCTTCCTAAAGTGCAGTGCCCAGGCAGGATGCAATACTGCCAATGAGGCCAAACTAGTGTCTTATATCTGCTCAACCTCCTCACTCTTTATGCTAAGTCTCTATGTCCTTAATATTAATAGTCCTCCATTAACTACTCACCCAATCTGCCCTGCTGCCTTTAATGACTTATGTTCAGATACACCCAATCCCTCTGCTCCTGTGTCCTCTTTAGAACTGTGCCTTTTGTTTAATATTCTGTCTCCATGTTCGTCTGACCAAAGTGCATTCCTCACATTTTCCTGCATAGATTGCTGCCATTAATCTATCTACCCACTCCTCCAATTTTTCTACGTCCTTCTGAAGTTCTACACTGTCCTCCCCACAGTTTACAATTTTTTCATGTTTCATAACATCCACAAATTTTGAAATTGCACATTTCCCCAGGTTCTGGAAAAGCAAGTATTCCAACACTGAACCTTGGGAACTCCATTACAAACCTTTCCATAGCCTAAAACATCCATTCACCATTAACAATACATAGGATAAAAGTAGAATGCTGGAGAAACTCAGCAGGTCTAGTAACATCGATGGAGAGACAGACAGAGTTAATATTTTGAGTCCAATGACTCATCTTCATAACTGAATGGATCTGCAAAGTAATTTTTTATGTTGTAGATTGAGGAGGAGGAGGCGTGATTGGAACAGATGGCGAAGGTTTCCAGAGCAAAAGACAAAGCGAGTGCACATTCTTGTAAAGAAGTGATTAAGAGGTAAAATAGAGGTCATTCATAAAATTTGAATAGGAGAAAATAGTTCCACCATGCTGAGGTCAAAGTCAAGAAGACATGAACAGGACAGGGGGTGGACGGGCAGGGGGAAATGTTATAATCAAGGTGGAGAATAGTGTCCATGCTCTGAAGTTGTTAATCACCATGTTGAAAGTTGAAGGCTGTAAAGTGCCAAACTCAAAAATGTGGCTCTGTTCCTCCAGCTTCTATTAAGCTTCACTGGAACTCTGAAGAAGGTCTAGGACATAAATGGTAGTATGAGAGCAAGATGGTTTATTGAAATGATAGGCAACTAGCAGTTTGAGGTAATTCTTTTGGATAGAGTGAAGTTATTCCACAAGATGGTCACCCAGTCTATATTTGATCTCACAGATGTAAGGGAAACTGCATTGTGAACAGTGAATACAGTCAACGACAGTGAAAGAAATATCAGTTAAATGCTTCCTTGAATGCCATGGTGGTGGTGGTGGCTGGGGGGATGAAAGAGCGTTAGGATTAATGGAGAAATGGACCAGCGTGTTGGAGAGGGATTACAAGATTAGGGTTAGATCTGAGACAATGGAGTGCAGCAAGTTTAAAGGAAGATGAGTTAGAATGAGTGGGGAGAGCAGAGCAATTAAGGAAGTGGCAGTCACATTGACAATTTTGGATGAAGAGTAGGTAAGAGGCCAGAGGGAAGAGTCTACGTACAGAGGAATGTTGGAAATGGGTCAGAGTCTGTGGAGTGGGTAAAGGAATAATATCCAAAAAAATGGGTACAAAAGACAAAGGCAATAGAAGAAGAGTTCAATAGCATGTTGTGCTCAAAATTCACTGGAGTGGAGGCATAAAGGGAGAAAACTACATCCTTTGCGTAGCACAGATCATACACAATTACAGAGAGGAAGGTAAGAGTGTGTAGTGAATAAATGACAAGAGGTGGGATCAAAAGAAGGAATGGAGTCAGTGGGAAGGTGGTAGGAAGAATTCAGAGGGTTTATTTATTCATTCACAGAATGAGGGACATCACTGGCTAGGCAGCATTTATTGCCCATCCCTAATTGCTCAGAGGGCAGTTCAGACTCAACCACACTGCTATGGGTCTGGAGTCACATGTAGGCCAGACCAGGTAAGGAGAGCAGTTTCCTTCCCTAAAGGACATTAGAGAACCAGATGGGTTTTTCCAGCTATCAACAATGGATTCATGGTCATCATTAGACTCTTAATTCTAGATATTTATTGAATTCAAATTCCACCATCTGCTGCGGTGGGATTCGAACCTGGGTCCCCAGAATGTTATCTGGGTCTCCGGATTAACATTCTAACGATAACACCATTAGGCCATCACCTCCTCATACCATTAGGCCAGCGCCTCCCCATACTGTATTTATGAGCTTTCAGAGCTTACATTCCTTAATACCGGAAAAGAAGAGGGCATAGACAAAGCAAGATGTAGGTGACCACTTGTCATCTGCTCTCCTTACTGTCAAAGTGTTGTATCCTGTACCTTTCCTCTCCACAGTTTTACAAGCCTGTAGCTCAGTGTTGAAGTCTTCCAAAGTTATCATCTCTGTCTTTGAGAAAAAAACTAGATAGGGAGCACTCCAAAGTCTTTCAGGTCTTTACTTATGGTCACAGGCTTCCTAATTTTTTTTCTCAGCTGCACCTTTGAAGTTTTCTGAGGTCCTATCCTGCATGTGGGGTCTTCCTTATTCAGCTCTGTCCTTTAGGCTCAGATCTTGGCTCCGGAAGTTTTTGTTTTTTTGTTGCTATCCTGCTTTACCTTCTGTTTTAAGCCAAAACTGCTACATGTTCATTAAGAAACAGGCCTGGAGAATATCAGACTGTTGATATCTGCACATACACCGAGGCTACTTGCACCTTATCTCTATGTAAGGATATTCCACTCCCGATGTACTGGTACCTTCTCTCTTACTGATATCAGAGACATTTCATCAGATCATCATGATTTACATGACTCTCATTCTACCACATTGTCAACATAGAAATTCTGTGAAAGTCTATTCACCAGTGTAGATTTGCGCATTTTTTCTGCTGTCTTGAAAATTTTTATTCCTAACTAATTTTTGGAAATGACTTCCTGTGGTGTTTGTGTAGTAACATTCTGAAGTAAGTTGGGAGATTGAGGATAAGCGTTCAATTGACTGATGACTTGCTAACATGTCTGTTAATTGGTTCAGTATATCCAATTCTGCAATTTTGCTTTGGACTGGAACTTCAAATGTGGAAGAATATTAACTGCCAGGCTTTGGGTTTGAAAGTGATGTTGTCTTTCCCTCCAGCTGGGAGAATGCACTGGGTGGGGCATTGGAATCCTGACTGGTGAAAATGTGTTCATTTAGAAATATTTCAACAAACCTCAAAAGAGGTACTTGAGCCAAACTGAATGCAAAAATATAAAGGAAAAAGAATTGCTCCCACTAGTGTGGACAACTGAAATTTGTTGTGAAAAAAAGTTTATTTTTTATTCAAATATATGGCCCTCTAATTCTGTATTGGCACTCAGTCAATGTCCATCTTTGTGAAAAGCAAGGTAGAGCTCAGTGGTCAGTTTCTGAGCTATCTGCTGCCATTGTTGATATCTGATGATTGAAGATCCATCTAATTCTATTTCACCTTTAGCTGCTTTGACTTCAGACCCACGGCAACATGGTTAACATTTAACTCTCCTCTGGGTAATTAGTGATGGGTAACAGATGCAAGCCCAGCCAGTAACACTTAAATCCTGTAAATGAATGAATGAAAAAAAAATAAAAACCTAGGAAATAGGAACAGGTGCAGGGCATTTGACTTCTCAAGCCTGCTCTACTATTTAATACCATGGCTGATCTTTGACCTCAATTCTACTTTCTTGTCTATTTCCCTTTCCCCCTCAATAAGTCAGCATCCATAGCTTTCTAATGTAAAAAAATTCCAGATTCACAACGCTGAGTTGCTTTTTCAACTCAGTCTTAGATATCGACATCTTATATGGAGATTATGCCTCTTGGTTCAAGACTTTGTTGCCAGGACAAACAGCCCCGATATTTACCCAGTCACTTTCTCTCAGAATCTAACGTGTCTCAATTAGATGGTCATTTCACACCTTATGTGATGCTCAGTTAACAATTCTCAACCCAGCTCATAAATTACTTTGACATCGTAGGAGTTTTAGATTGAATTTACTGGTGAACTATTCAATTAAGAAATGAGGTGCATCATTCAATGTCAAGTCCATGGTATTTTTTATCTGAGGCAGAGTTTTGAACCCCATATCAGGATTTGGGTTCATAGTCTGAGGTGGTAGTCCTGAGGGAATACTTCAATGTTAAATAGGTTGTCCTTCAGAAATGGCAAGAAACCAAACCTCTGTTCGCCTATGCCTGAGTCTTGAATGAATTGTTCAAAGTTCTCCCAGATTTCCTGTCAAAATTCCTCCCTCAAAAAAATGACTGAATGATGTGCTGATCATTCAATTGATTGCTTCTAATAATTTGCTGTGCTCAAAATTTCTGTCAAGTTACTTTATGTAACAATCACAAAACTTCAAATGTAATTTAATAAATGAGGAGAAATCTTTTTATCCAGAGTGATAAGCCTGTGAAATTCTCTGCTGAAAGGCCTACTCCTGATCCTACTTTCCATATTCTGATACCTGGACAATTTAATTATCCAGTTATATCTTCTTCACTTTTTATCCTCTTCATTTTCTTTTGCATGTGGTTTCATTGAGCATTGAGTGACAAATCATATAGGATCTAAAGAGGGAGTGTCATTAAATTGTTTCTCATGAACAATAGCAAGTTTTGCCCAATTCTTGTCTCACCCAATATCTGTATTGAAGCAATATTCCAGCTGGGATTTCTGAAATATCATTATGAGGTGTGAATTTTGGCAGATTTTCTCTGCCGGCTTTGTGGAATGTTAAAGCTAATTGTATTTTCACTGTAACACCACAAGAGGTGGCAATGGGCCTTAATGAGTGAGGAGAGACCTCAAAGAGCTACAGCATTGAAACCTACAGCACGGCCTACACACAGGTAAGTGAACAGAGTGAATATTCAGTCAGATGGTGGATTGGCAGAAGGTTGGTACTTGTTGTTTTAGTTTTAATTTACACATAAACCACAACAAACATTGTATTCAAACTCATAACCAAAACTACAGCAAAAAGGGAGGAATTTTAACCCTCAAAAATAGATTGGTTTTAGTTGGGTGGGATGTAAACATTTATAAAAGCTCAAACCTGACTGCAACTGCATGGAATCTGCCTAATTCTGGTTTATTGGAGGAGGGACAATAGAATTTGTGTAACCATCATACTCCCAGGTGGCAGACTGCACATTTGAATATTTTTATGAAAATCCATGTCTCAGATTTTATCTGTCCTCCAGTCTTAATATATGTTTATTACATTTAATTCTTGTCTGTATTTACCAAGGAAGAAGATACTACCCAAGTCATGATGGTAGAGGAGAAAATTCAGTCACCCAGAAATGTTTAAAATTGGTAAGGAGGAGAAAACGGATAGGTTGACTGTACTTAATGTTACCAAGGCACCAGGACCAAATGAGATTATCCAACAAGACTGAGATAGGTAAGAGCAGAAATTGCAGAGCCACTGGCTATAATCTTTTAGTCTTCCTTAGACTCAGTGATACGCCAGAGGACTAGAAAACTCTGAGGGTAAAACCCTTGTTCAAGAAAGACTGTAAGAGTAAATTATATAAGCAACTATAGACCAGTCAGTTTAACCTTGATGGGTTGGAAATTTGTAGAAAATCAATTATTGACAAAATGAATAGTCATATAGGTAAATATAGATTAATCAGGGAGAACCAACACAAGTTTCTTAAGAGACCATCATTTAATTAACTTGCTAGACATTTTTTGAAGAGATAACAGAGAAGGGTTGATCAGTGTGAGGTTGGTGTACTATACATAGACTTCCAGAAGTGCCGCATAACAGACCTTGGAACAAAGTTAGAGTCCATGAATAAAAGGGACAGTAGTGACATGGATACAAAATTGGCTGAGTAACAGGAAATAACATGTAACGGTTCATGGATCAAAACAAAACCTAGGTGATTACTTCGCCTAACAACAAGGTTAAGTCACTCAGGTCAGTCAGTTGTGATAGTATATAGGGGCTGCAGCATTGGCAGAGCAACCATTTGGTAACATGGTAGGTGCACAATGAAGCTAGAAGCAGGAACTTTGGAAAAGGTAGTTTCAGCACTGCAGAACAGCTTTAGGCTTATATGCAAAGCAGCAACATGATTAAGACTTTCATACACTGTAGATCCAAAAGGTGAAGACAACATTCCTAGGTGAGGTCAAAGAGAGCCGAAAGAATTTGGACTCAGAATTTAAACTCAACACAGAAGTAGATGTTTCAAAGCTGGCAGACATCTAGCTACGGTTGAACTCTGTAAGAAACAGACTTGTAAACATGAAACTCCAAAGTCTCCAAGATCTTCAGGTGCGTAGGTAAATCGCTACAAAACTTAGTCACAACATATCATTGAAACATCATATACACTGAGGAATCAGAATATCTCATTGTAGAGCAGAAATGCTTGTATCATCTAGATCTCTTAGAGACAGTGGATATAATACTTGAGAATGAAGATGGAAGAGAGCTTGGACGAGAATATCCAAACCATTTAAAGATTTAAACAAATTGAAGCAGAAGCATCACATTACTTTACACAAAGATGCTAAACCCAACTGCTTGCACACTCTCAAGAAATTTTAGACATTCTTTGGTGGGAAAAATAGCCTTTCATTTAGACAGCTTGATGGAAAGTGGGATCACATCACCAATAAAGGAATTGACACAATGGGACTCAGGAAATGCTCCCAAGAAAAATCGAGGACTACGATTAGATGTGAATCTAATTCAGCTAAAGGAAGGAATTAAGAAGGAAGTCCATTCAATTTTTTCTGTCAGTAATAATATAAAAAAAAAACTTGAAAACAAGCAGGCTTTTCATAAAACTGATGCCAACTGTTGGTTCTGGCAGATATCCTTAGACTAAGAATCAGGATTGTTGACTTTATTCGTTACACCTTTTAGGTGGGATTGCTTTAAATGTCCAACATTTGGGATCTACTCCGTAACAAGAGATTTTCTGAAGGGAATGTCTAGAATCCTGGAAGGGAAACAGGGAAGTATTTGCATATGGATGATATGCTGGTAACATGTAAAAAAAATGGAGGAACATGACCAGATGGTTAGGGACAGATTATAGGCACTTCTCTAGGGTAATGATTACATTTCTAGGATACATTATCCAAGACCCAAAGGGCATCATGGTAGATCCAAGGAAGACACAAGTCACCAGGGAATTTTAGGCATTGAGGTACAGAAATGTTGTACTGTGATTCTTAGGTATTGTGAATGAAAAGGCAAGGTTTATCCCCATTCTTACTCAACCCAGAATCACATACGGCTCAGAAGAAGGCCAATGATCCACCTGTACCTGTTCTATTACCTAGTGCCAATCTCCTGCCTTTTCCCCAAGTCCCCATACATCATTTCTAATCAAAACAATCATCCAATACCTTCCTGAATGCCTGAATTGAACCTGCTTCCATCATTTTTCCAGGCAATCCAACCCATAAGAGGGCTTTGGGAAGAAGGCCAGCCTTGTCATTAAACTCAGGAACAGACTGCATCTCTTGAAGATATTAAAAAGAAATTACTTGCTACTTCTGAGACAGTATGAACTGCCAATGCTGGAGTCAGAGATAACACAGTGTGGAGCTGGAGGAATACAGCAGGCCAGGCAGCATCAGAGGAGCAGGAAAGCTGACGTTTCGGGTCGGGACCCTTCTCCCGACCTGAAACATCAGCTTTCCTGCTACTTTGATGCTGCCTGGCCTGGTGTGTTCCTCCAGCTCCACACAGTTGTATCTATTACTTGCTACTTCTGATCTTTTAGCATATTATAGTCGAGGCTTATTCACTATCATTGCTGCAGATGCATCGTCCGCAGGGCTAGAAGCAGACTTTATTTAAGAGCAAATGGACAGAACATGAAAATGGATGCTTTTCCCGCCTCCTGGGGGAAATTAGATGAACCACAGGCCTTTGGTGACATTGTTGGGATAAAAAGAAACCTAAAAATTCATTGTTTAAACTTTGTTCGTGGGATATGGACATCACTGGCCTTCTACACTTACAAAGATTTATATTTAGCCTGATCAGACACAACGATACGATATATGTCCCAGTCAAGGTAGAAATAATGACGGATACACCTGCAAAGGCAGTAGTGGATCCAGCAAAAAAAAGGGTTTTTTTTCTAAAAGAGACTAATTCAATGGCACTAGGCAACACATTACTTGTGAGCCTGGGCAAACCTATGCAAATTCATGCAGCTCAAAGGTCTGACAAGGAATGCGTAAAGATCAGACAACTCTGTCTACAAGGATGAATGAAAAATAGTCCAACAGACCAAATGCTGGAGAGACACCCGAAGTAGAAACAATACTTGACAGTAGTGGAAGATTCATTGGAGTACAACAATAGAATAATTATATCAATGTCAATGCGAAGAAAAATCACACAGAAACTCCATGGCGGACATCTAGGTATCACGAAGTGCACAGCATGAGCCGAACAATCCGGGTGGTGGCCAGGCATTTCAACAGACGTACAGGATTATATCCTGTCATACCAAACCTGATCCAAATACAGCCAAGTGCCTATAAAGCCAATGATTCCATCGAAATCTTCTGCAAAGGCCATGGGAGAGGCTAGCAGTGGATTTGTTTGATTTTGTATGTAGTCACAGCTGACTATTATTCAAGATGGATTGAGGTAGCACCACTTCATCAACCAAAGCAGATTCAGTGAACAAAGAATCTTTGGGATATACACTTTCCCAAAAGAAATAATATTGGACAATGGGCCTTAATTTGTAAATGAGGATTTTGGCAAGTTCTCTTTCGAGGCAGGCATCAATCAGGTGACAAGATCTTCACTGCATCCTCAGTTGAACTGACAGAGGGAAGAAGTATTCAAGACTGTGAAGTGACTGAGACTTTAGAATCCAGACTGGGAATTAGCTCTCGACCGTTCCGGAACAATGCCATCGAATAGCAGAACTCACCAGTGAAACTGTTAATTTTAGGATGAGGTTAAAAATGGGTATACCAGTTTCTGTATATAACCTCAAGCCAAATATAACCATTTAAGACAAGAAGGTCAAATAACTAGAGAAAAGCCACAAGTAAAAGCAGTGTGGGTTGTACAACTCTAAACGCAGTGCAAAAACTGGGAGTGGGGATATGTGATTTAATTGTATTCATGTAAATTGGGATACTATAACTGATCATATGATTCTGAAATCAGTATGAGACGAATCACCAATTTCGAAGCAGCATATTAAAAGAGAGGTCTTAGACACTACACTAGAGACCTGTACTTAAGAATCTATGTGCAGATATGTTAATATAGGAGTGTGACAGTACATGTGGAATTGAAGAACCTTACTTATGAACAAGGTCAGGGAGCTTCAGGGACAATATACGTAAAGGGACCCCCACTCTGAGATACCTTAGACCAGTATCTCAATGTACAGGTAGCAGTATTGGCTTAAAGCACAAAATAAAGCAGGTAGCACCAGGGTTTAATATGTGGCTTTGTATTTGCACTAAGTGAATAATTTATTTTGATTATATTTCTTAACGAATGGTTCTGCTGTTATTTCACATTTTTAATGTTTTCAGTTCAAAAGATCCTGAAAATGGTTGTTTCTTTTTTTGAAAAAAAGGATCTTTCAAAATGAAATAACATTGAAAAATAGTTTAGATTTTGTAAAATCTGAATTGCATTAACAGCATGTCAGACATTCCCTCACAATCCCCACCTTCTAATATGGTAGGAAAGCACAAGTTTGTGACAAACTATTTATTTATTTAACAGGAACAGTCTGTACTTCATCTGGCATAAATCAGAGACTGGAGGAAAAGCAAGCCACAATGAACAGTCTGGACTGAACCCCAATGACTGATTAGAACTTTGGCTGATAGAGGCAATTAAAGATGAATGTTTATTTGTTTTGGTCAGCAGTGTTCAACGGTACCTAATATTTTCATTCTATTTTATCCTGGTTTGTAACATAGGGTTTAGTTAATAATATAATTGATTTACAAATCATTCATATTTGTCCGAATATCAATGTAAATCATTTATAAGATCTTATATAAACATGTATATCTATAATATGAAATCTTTATGTAGGCATGCACTTCTATTGCACCAGATTTCAAACAATTCACACTTCTGCGTCATACTCAGAAATAGCTGGCATGTGAGTACAAAGACAGGACTGAAGTGTTTGCAACCCTCATCATCCAGAAATGCCAAGTAGAGGCTGCCTCTTGAAGTTCCCTCCATCACAGAAGCCAGTATTCAGCCAATTTCATTCACTGAAATGATACTGGAAAGGCTATAAGACCTGACAATTTCATGATTGTTGTGCTCAAGAACTGTTCTCCATAATTGCCTCTAGCCAAGCTTTTCCAGTGGAGCTTGAACACTCAAATATACCCAACAATGCAAAAAAAAGCCTAGATTTGTTCTGGCTATAAAAACAAGGGCAAATTGAATGAGGTCAATTATTCCCTCGGATCTACTCTCAATCATCAGCAAATTGATGGAATGTACAGTTGGCAGTGCTGTCAAACAACACTTCTTCACCAATAAGCTGCTTAATGAGGGCCAGTTTAGGTTCCAGAAAAGCCATTTACAATCAAATCTTATTACAGCCTTGATCCGAACATGGACAAAAGACAGCATCCCAGAGGTGAAATTAGAATATTTGTCCTTGGCATTTGACTGTGTGTGGCAGCAAAGAGCCCTGGTCATACTGAAATCAACGGCAATTGAGGGGAACTCTTCATTGGTTGGCATCAGTAACACAAATGGAGATGGCTGAGGTTGTTGGATTTCCTGTTCTAATAAGGAATTCCAAAGGCAAGAGACTATTCCTCCAGGTGTGTCTTTGACCCATGTGTTGGGAAAGACAGTGATTCATGGTTCATATACCTTAATTCCATGGGCAATGATAAGAAATAATAATAATCAATGATAAGAAATAATGCATTCTTGAGCTTAATACCCAAAATGATTGCAGCATCAGCAACACCTGTTTTCAGGGCAGATGTTGCCACAACATACTCATGGTATCACACAAGTTTTGGACATTCACATCAATTAGACCTGGTCATTACAAGAGGGTATGATCTATCCAGTGTTCCAAACACCCACAGCATAGACTGTGACACTGACCACTCTTTTGTCAGCTGTAGAAAGAAAGTGTATTTTTGAACGTTTCACAGTTTCAAACACAGTGGCCCATCACACAATGTACTGAGGCAGCAGAAACCTCAAGGGACAAGGACTAGTTTGCATCTGCCATTGATGCAAAAAACAAAAAACACATGGTGCACAACATAATCCAGCAGCTAAAACACTACACATCTTGAAAGCAGCCAGTCAACCATTAAATGGTAGGGAGTAAACTGAAAATAAACATCGCATCAACTTATGACAAGAAACCCAAATTGCCAATGACAATGGAAATGTATGGGCTGGATGTGAAGTGATGAAGAGGATACTCAACCCTGGTGTTACTAAAATTGTTTCCTGGAAACCAGCAGATGGTGACATGCTCATTAACACAACTAAACAGTTGTTCCACTCAGCCAAACATTATTGTGAGCTGCAGTCCCGAGAGCCACGTATCTACCAATCCACACTTGATGATCTCTCACCACTTCCTGTCACGGATGATTTCAATGAAGAACCTTCACTACTTGAGCTTGAGAAGGTCACACACCACCTGGTAAACACAAAATAAATTGTCAAGGAATTAAATCCAGCCAAACTGCTGAAGTACAGAAAGTTGCACTGATTGCCACACCTCTATGACCTGACTTTCTCTGCTGACAGGTAGGCTTGATTCCACAGGAGATGGTGTGATAGGGAAGTCACCATGCTGCACAAAAACAAAGGCAACAGAAGAGACGGTAGAAGGTAGTTACAGGGGCAACTCACTCATCAGAGTGACAAGGAAGGCCCTTGCTTGGGATATTCTTCCAAGAATCAACCACTTGCTAACCAAATGAACCCGAGACATGATGCATTTTCCATGCCAAAAGATTGACTGTGGACATCTTCTCGATATTCCAAGTACAAGAGAAGAGATCTAGGGAACAGGGTATTTATTTATTTGTTGTATTTTAAATGTCATTAACAGTTATACAATTATTTTATTAATGTTGTCTTAATGTGATCCTTAAAAGTAATACAATCAACACTGTCAGCAGCACAGGACACGACAAGACTTTGGGAAAAATTGGCTCTCCAATCAAAACTCCTCGGTTTCATCCATTCCTTCCTCAACAACATGCACTGCACTGTACAATTTGATTACTCCAATTTTGACAGTTTTGGAGTGAAGAATGGAATGAGGTAGAGGTGTGTTCGAGCCACCACCCTGACTGCAACATTCTTCCCTATGCTGCTGGCCTTTACTTTCCCTGGCAACATGGAAGGAATCTATTTGCACATCAGGTCAGATGGCCAGCTTTACACACTATTGAGACTGAAAGCAAAGATAAAAACCACTTTGCATCCTGGTCAGGGAGCTCTAATACACGGTTAATGCCCTGTTGTGAAAACACGCTCATACAGAAACATGTCTAAAAAGACTCATGGACTGTCTCTCCTGCCTGAGGATCAAGAAAACGATGGTCATGGTCCAAGTGTGTTTAAAAATTGAAAGAAGGATCTGTGTATATATTTATGTGAATTTGTAAAAAAAAAATTATCCGGATAGCCGGACAGGTTTTCACAAAGTTAAGAAGTCAATTTTATTGTTTTGAAACCAATCTTGCCAAAGATATGAAACAATTAATAAAAGTCCTGAAACACAACGCATGCATTTGAAATCCCACACACACACACACACACACACACACACACACACACACACACACACAATTACATTATAAAACTATAGGTAGGTACAGCAAATGAGGCCAAATATGAAGTCATGAAAAAGAAAGATCAGTTCACAATTTATGACCAGTGTCTTGGTCCAGCTGGAATTCACAGGTTTTTGGTTCTCAATTGAGACAACGTTTCACAATGTAGCTGGATGTGACTTTTTTTCTGGAGACATTCCTGCAGAGATTCAGAGGTTTGTCCTCTCAAGCCCTCTGTCTGCTTACAGAGATGTAGACATAGGCCAAGACTGAGAAAATCCAAATGTAGCTGCTAGATTAGAGAGAGAAAGAGAGAGACAGGGAGATTGATTTTTCCTCATTCCTGTTGTTTGCAGTCTGGGGAGAAAGCAGCTTGATCTGACTTTTTGATATTTGGCAATAAGGATGGCTGTTGTCAGTTGACTGGTTTTTAAATTTCAAAATTATGTGTCCAAATAAGATATTATGGTAAGCCCATCAAGAAAATAATTTTAAACAGTGAGCTAAAGACAGCATTTCCAAGGAATCATGTGATTTTTACCAAATGACTAGCAAGCCACATCCACATCCCAAGATAGTTGCTAAGGTGTTGGCTGATTTGGGTTTTAAAACCCAGAAAGAGGGGACACTGAATACAGATTAGTAAACAGGTCTGTAACATCAGAGGTGCCATTAGTTTAGCAGTCTCCAAAAGTAACTAGGGCAGAAGGGGAGAAGTCCCAAGTTTTTTAGAACAAAATTCCAGAAGCGAAAGGTTGTGAAGATGTCAGAGAGGAAATCATACCACAATAAAAGTAAAATACTGCTGATGCTGGCAATCTGAAATAAAAACAGAAAGTGCTGGAGAAACTCCTAAGAAGTCAAGTTGGACTCAAAAGATTGACCCAGTTTCTCTTTCCATGGATGCTGCCAGACACATTGCGCTTCTCCAGCACTTTCTGTTTTAATCATCCTCCAAAGCTGTTGGAGACGTGAGTTTAAGGAATCCATTTCTGGTAGCGGTAGGAAGTTGAGTTTGAAGCTTGCTCAAAGGTGTCTGGGAGAGACATTAAAAGAAGAAAATAGAATTGAATGAATTCACAGAAATTTGCCTAAAAGGAAATTGATTACAGCCATGCCAGTTGAACAAGGAGTTTTATTGTACAAATGGGGGGCCGGGGTGGGGGGGTGATCCTTCACTGAGGTTTGCATATTTGTAAAGGTACCCCAGTAGCAAAAGTTTTGAATTTTTTGACCTTTCCAATATTTATAATGACTTTGTTATATATAGTTCTTCTATAGTAAAAGATAGTTTGTATTCTTTGTGTAATAAGATTTTCTGTTCTTTCGTAATAAGTACATCGGCAACCGTTTAGATCAGTGGCAAACCTCCACGGTAAGCAAAATGAAAAAGAAAACTTATGGTCTATCAAGTCAGATCCTAGTGTCATCCTGTATTACTAACAGCTGGGATCAGAACACAAGCTTGAATTAGCAAAAAGGTCTGCCAGTTATCTCATAGTCTACGAAACTCTTTATAAAAGTGTTAATATATGAAAGTAGCCAATGAACTTTAAGATTAGTGCTTGAGATCACAGATTTTCATAACAGCAAAATTGCATCAAGTGAAGCCCCTCCGCCTAAGTGGATTGTTTGCTTCCTGTCCATCATCTCCTGTAAATGGAAAGATACCAACAACACCATCTTAGACATTCACTTCTTCCGTCAATAATGGGTGAGCCCCATCCAGCCTTCCTGCTAATTTTATTTTCTTCCTCCAAAGTCTGAACACAGCAGTGACTTCTGG
Organism: Ginglymostoma cirratum; assembly: GCA_024137785.1. Lineage (NCBI taxonomy): Eukaryota > Metazoa > Chordata > Chondrichthyes > Orectolobiformes > Ginglymostomatidae > Ginglymostoma > Ginglymostoma cirratum. The sequence goes on along the minus strand of JAHRHZ010000066.1, from coordinate 26,419,674 downwards.
AACCAGAGGTCAATGCTGCAATCATGCTGGCATGCCGATCACTGGGAGCAGAATGTCAGAGTAACTGTATGCGTGTGCATTTCACAGCTTAGTGGCAACATTAGCCCTACCCAGCAATCCCAAATGCTCCTTGGATAGAACCTTTCAAATCCATGATCTGTACCAACAAAGGGGAGATGATGGCCAAGTGGTATTATCGCTGGACTGTTAACCCAGAGACCCAGCTAATGTTCCAGGGACCTGAGTTTGAATCCCACCATGGCAGATTGTGGAATTTTAATTCAATACATATCTGGAATTAAGAATCTATTGATGACCATGAATTCATTGTTGATTGTCGGGAAAAACCCATCTGGTTCGCTAAAGTCCTTTAGGGAAGGAAACTGCCATCCATACCTGGTCTGGCCTACATGTGACTCCAGACCCACAGCATTGTGGTTGACTCTTAACTGCCCTCTGGACAATTAGGGATGGGCAATAAATGCTGCCTAACCAGTGACAGTCCTCATCCTATGAATGAATAAAGGAAAAAAAAAGCCAGGACAGCAGGCACATGGGAACACCCTACAAGTTCCTTTTCAAGTCACACACCAAGCTGACTTAGAATCATTGTCACTCCTTTGTTGTTGGACCTGAAATGCACTCCCTAACAGACCTGAGGAAACACTTTACCACATTGACTATAAGAAAGTGGCTAGCCAGCACTTCCTTTGTGACAATTGATTGGATAATAAATGCTGGCTGCGTTGCCAATTCCCAACTGTCATGAATAAATACATTTTTAAAAGTGTAAAGTTGAAAGGCATATATTTCCAATGGTTGGAATACCCCACCTGTATTGGGGCCACAAGACTTGCAGATTCAGAACTGACCTCCTGAGAAACAAGGCAGGGATTCTAGTCCTTGAAAGCGACAAACCTTTAAATAAACATACCAAGTGTTGTTATATTATGGGACTTCATTGTGCTAAAAGGATACACACCTACACGCTTAATGTAAATATTGCCTTTCATGGATGTAATGCCCATTAGACATAGGAGCAGAGGTAGGGCATTTGTCCCAATGAGTCTGCTCCACCATTCAATGAGATCATGGCTGATCTGATAATCCGCTCTCCTACCTTTTTTCTACAACCCTTGACTCCCTCACTGATTAAAATCTGTCTACCTGATCCTTGAAAGTACTTAACAACATCTCTTCAGGGACACTGAGACACAAGAGACCTTAAAATACTGTATAGCCTTCTTTACGCACAGCCGATCACTCTTATCAGTGCTAATACATGAAGTCCAAAACCAAGGCCCTTTATCTTATAGGGTCACAGAGTCAAACAGAAGGGAAGCAGATCCTTTGGTCCAACCAGTCCATGCTGAAAATAATCAAACTAAACTAGTCCTACCTGCCTGCTCCTTGCCCATTTCCCTCAAACCTTTCCTGTACTTATCCAAATGTCTTTCAAACATTGTAATCGTGCCCGTATCCACCACTTCCTCAGGAGGTTCATTCCACATGACAACATCCCTCTCTGTAAAAATTTTTCCCCTCGTATCTTTTTTAACTCTCTCTCCTCTCACCTTGGGCTTGAAATCCACCATCCTAGGGAAAAGACAACTACCATTAACCCTATCTATACCCCTCATGATTTTATACATTTCTATAAGGTCATCTCTCGACCTTCTACACTCTGGAGAAAAAAAAAGTCCAAGCCTATCAAGCCTTTTTTTTTATAAATCAGACCTTTCATACTGCAACATCCAGGTAAATCTCTTCTGAACCCTCTCTAGCTTGGTAATATCCTTCCTATAACTGGGCAACTAGAACTGGACAAGTACTCCAGAAAAGGTCTCACCAGTGTCCTGTATAACCTTAACATGACTTCCCAACTCCTATACTCAAAAGACTGAGTGTGCTAAATGCCTTTTTAACCACCCTGTCCATATGTAATGCAAACTTCAAAGGATTATGTCCTGAACACCTATGTCCCCCTGCTCTATAACACTACCGAAGGGCCTACCATTAATTGTATAAGCCCTACCCTTGTTTGTTGTACCAAAATGCAATTCCCCACATTTATCCTGATTAAACTCCATCTGCCCTTTCTCAGCCCATTAACCCATTTGATCAAGATCCCTTTGAAATCTTAGAAAATCTTCTTCACTGTCTACAATGCCACCAATTTTGGTGTCATCTGCAAACTTACTAAGTATGCCTTCTATATTCTCATCCAAATCATTTATATAAATGACAAACAAAACAGAACCCAGAACTGATCCCTGTGGAACACCACTGGCCACAGGCCTCTGGTCTGGAAAACAAAGCTCCACCACCACTCTCTGTTTCCTGCCCTTAAGCCAATTATGTATCCAATTGGCAAGTTCACCCTGAATCCCACGTGACCTAACTTTACCAATTAGTCTACCAAGTGGAACCTTGTCAAAAGCTTTACTAAAATTCAAATAAATAATGTCTACTGCTGTGCCCTCAATCTTTTTGGTAACTTTCTCAAAAAACTCAATCAAGTTTGTGAAATGCATTTTCCTCGCACAAAACCATGCTGACTACTCCTAATCAATTTTTGCCTGTCTAAATGTCCATAAATCCTATCTTTTATAATAACCTCCAACAATTTATCCACAGCCAAAGTCAGATTCGCAGGTCTATAGTTTCCCCAGTATCTCCTTACAGCCCTTCTTAAAGGCACAACATTAGCCATCCTCCAGTGATCAGGTGCCTCACCCTTTTAAAGATGGTACAAATAATTCTGCAAGGTGTCTTGCAATTTCCTTCCTTAGTTCCAACAACATTCTGGGATACATTCTATTAAGTAACCTCACATGTTTTGTTTTGCCTCGTCAATGCGCCATCTTGTTAATCAAGAACGGTGCTAAGGAAGATAAGCAAAATTGTGAAAATTGCATTGAGCAGATATTTTAACCATACAGATCAAACAAAATCTTGTTCTGAAGAACAGTCATACTGGACTCGAAACGTTAACTCTGTTTCTCTATTTGACAGATGCTGCCAGACCTGCTGAGTTTGTTCAGCACTTTCTGTGTTTGTTTCAGATTCCAGCATCCGCAGTAGTTTGTTTTCACCCAACAAAATCTTTGAACAGTCACTGAACTAAGCTCCAGCTCTGAAACCTGGAGGCTGAAATTTATATTCCCCATAGACCCTTGACCAAACACAAAACGTTTGTTGTCATAGATAACAAGGTGTAGAGCTGGATGAACACAGCAGGCCAAGCAGCATCAGAGGAGCAGGAAGGCTGACGTTTCGGGCCTAGACCCTTCTTCAGAAATATTTTTCTTCATAATAACTAGAAGTCGTGTTTTCAAGGCACACGGTTCCAATTTAACAGTGAAGTTATATATCGTATCTGTAACATAAGGAAACCATCTGCCTTAACCGACAAGAACACCACAGCAAGTCCGCCTTTACTTGCAAACATATTACGTGACAGCGCGCCCTGATGAGCGGGGATTCTGAACAGCAGACAGCAAGTGGAGAATGAGTTTTTGTCAGGATGGGAGAGACGGAAAGGGAGAGGGAGGAAATTTCAGAAAACAGGACCATAATGGCACCAAGGAGCGGGGCGGGTTGGGTGCAGTCAGTGGTGTAGATTCAGTGGAGGCGAGACTTTGGGGCTGGAGGGGTTGCAGAAGTAGCAATTTTGAAAACATACGGGGAATCTCCCACTGTTGGAGCCGGTTACCTTGTAATTAAAGATTGGCGATTAATCTGCCCGTCCAATGGCACCGCTTTATCTCCGTAAAATGGTGTTTCCCTCTTGGACACCTTTCATTCTCGGGTGAAAAGGGAAACACTCAGATGATGCCCGTTGTCAACTAGGATAACGGACACAAGTCTCCCAACATTCAGGGTCCATGTGTGACACCGAGTGTCCTCCGGCCTGATTCCTCTTCTCTCTAACCTCCCCCCCCCACCCCAGGCCAGGCATAACTGCAAGGTCAAACCAAGGCTGTCATTAAAATAAAACCAGGAAGTGTTGCAGAAGCCCAGCAGGTCTTAGAGAAGCAGAGTTAACTTTTCCCGTTCAACATGATTTTTCTTCAGAACCAAACCCAAGCATGTCTCTCAATAAATCCGAAAGAACTGCGCATGCTGGAAATCTGAAACAGAAACAGAAATTGCTGGAAAAACTCAGCAGGTCTGGCAGCATCTTTGGAGAGAAATCAGAGCTAATGTTTCGGATCGAGCGACCCTTCCTCTGAACTGACTGTCTCTTTCTGGACGCTGAGGGAACGCGGCATTGTGTAATTTCTCTTTTAAAGTCCTCACCTGGAGACATCCAAGGGGGTAAATTAGGGGACAACATAAAACGTGGCATAAGTGAAAATGTTATCAAAGAATTGATAGATTATCTATTTAAAGTTGGCGCGAACAGTAACTATAGGTACGGTGGATTTTTGATTTTTTGAAAAAAATGAGCCTTAGTTAAAACCGGAGAGCTGAGCTTATATTCTCATGTCAACTCATTGCTGAAACCTTGTCAAATCAAACCATGAACTGCGAATGCTGGAGATCTGAAACAGAAACAGAAATTGCTGGTGAAACTCAGCAGTTTTCCCAACCTGCCAGAGCAGGTCAAAGCTCCTGGCCTGCTCTCGGCTTGTGGCTAGTCCTGCATAGGTTTCACAGGCCACGCTCAACTGATGTTTTGTGCTCTGTAATTCTACCCGGGAGTTCGATTTCAGTGTAGTTGGATTTTATTCAATCTGGTTACTTGGAAGACCTAAAACCTCTTCAGACTATCAATCCCATCATTTATCCTCTTCCTGAATCAGACCAATGATTGTTCCGTGGGCTTGGCTGTACTGAGAGATTGGTCAGTTATTTGGATTTGCACTGTTTCTTTTCTCTCTGCGTGTTGTGTTAACCCCATGCCCTGGACACATAGCCCACGCCCTGGAGTGAACCACACGGTAAACCTCCAAACAAAACCCAACACAAACGGGAGGAGCCAAGCCCTTCTCCCGCACTCCTTCCCGGAAGCTGCCAATCTGGCGCAGTTGGCCCTATCTTGGATTGGGGGGACAAATCCCATGCCCGAGATTTAAGCATCAACTCTAAACGGCCGCTTCAGTAGCATAGTGAAGGAACGCTGCACTAGTCAAGGAGTTGCCTGTCGGTTCATCTCAGGGTTCTCTGGCCGCTCACGTGGTATGACCATGCCGAAATATAACTATTTGCGACGAGAACAGGGCGTTGTCCCAGCTTTTAGCTGTAACAGAATAAAAACAAGAGCTTCCACATCCAGCTTCAAGACCCAGCAACTGCAGAAAGCTGAAACTAAAAATTCTGGTTCTGTGGGAGCTTGACCTCATCACTAAAGCTGTTTCCACCGTTCCAATTTGAAAAAAAAAACAAAGTTCCCTACCCGAAACGACAGCTTTCCTGCTCCTCTGATGCTGCCTGGCCTGCTGTGTTCATCCAGCTCCACAGTGTTATTACAAAGCTTCCACAAGCTGTTTTTTGAGCAGACCACTCCATATATCTGTCTCAACGTTTCTTCCTAAAAAGGGGGTAAAATATATCTCTTGAAGCTATAGTATTGTCACAAGGGGTGGACATTGAGTCCAGTGAATTAATAAACTGCTCCAATCTGGGTGATGTTGACCTTCTTGAGTTGGTAGTATTCAGATGAATACTCCAACACAATTCACACTTAAAGCCCTGTAGGCAATGGAGGAGTTAGGGAGTGTCCTGAAGTTAGCCAGTCTGTTCTTACATAAGAACAGCAGTAGGCCATTCATCGCCTACAGCCTGTTCTGCCATTCAATGAGATAATGGCCAATCTGTAGCCTAATTCCATATTGTTACCTTTGCCCCATATCCCCTAACACCTTCGCTTAATAAAAATTTGGCTATCACAGATTTAAAATTAACAACTGATGCAGCATTCACTGCCATTTGTCAAAAAGTTCCAGATGTTGACAACTCTTTGTTTGAAGAAGTACTTCCTCTTGAGGCTGCACCATTGATATGAATTCAGTTCAACTTCTGCTCGATGGTGCTGTATAGGTGTATTAATGGTCAGGGTCATGGTGACAATGAAGGTCCCATTGAAAGTCAAAGCAACACAAGTGAACTGAGTTCTGAGGAAGGATCTATTGACCCAAAATATTAACTCTGATTTCTCACCACAGATACTGCCAGATTTGTTTCACTTTTCCAGAAATTTCTATTTTTGTTATAAATGCGCTTATTTTGTTTCCAGCAATTTCTGTTTTTGTTCCTGATTTACAGCATCCACAGTTCTTTCCATTTTTATTTTGTTACAATGGTTTTTAGCTGGTAATTACATGGTGCCAATAGTCCCTGTCACTTGTCAGCTCATGTTTGGATGCTGCACAATACCAAAGGATACCACAATACATGGATCTGAACGTTGTGGAATCATCAGCAAACAACACTATTCTTGACTCATTGGCAGAGGGAAGATCATTAACAATGAAACTGATAGTGGTCAGGTTGAAGATTCCTACCTGAGGAGTTCACAAGTTGATATCCTGGTCTGTGATGACAAATCTCCAAAAATCACAATCAACTTTCGTTTCATCAGGTATGACTATGGCCACTGAAGGCTTTTCTCTTTGATCCCTATTGTTCAGTTTTGCTCAGGGATCTTTTTGCCATACTTGGTAATAAACATTGCCTTGAAATCAATGGGGTGTTGATCTTGTATAGTCTTTTAGCTTCATGCACTGTAAATCACTCAACTTAGCTATGCTATTAATACTGTGGGCAAAACTGTGTGTGCTATTTCTGTTGGATTCTTCCTTGGGAAACTAACTGACTCTAACATAAAACAAAACATAGAATTAATAAGTTCATCCTTCTTTTGTCTTCATTCTTGGTCTAATCTATTCAGTCTTAGATTTTATCCAGCTATCTCTGAAGAGAGGATAATGCATAAATAATGTGCATAACAGAAATAGGTTGTTATGAACTTTGATAATTCAAGAGAATATTTTGACAACTGTCTTAAAATAAGTTATTCATATCTGTTACAGAAAGAAAGACTGTATTTACTTACATAGAGATAGCAAGAGCTGTCTGGCCTGCTGTGTTCCTTCAGCTCCACACTTTGCTATCTCTGTATTTACTTACATAATGCTTTTCATGACCTTTTGCTGTCATAATCCACATTACAGTCAATGATGCACTTTGAAGGTTATGAAAGATATTGATAAGGTAGCCATAAAGGTTGTTTCTAGTGGCTGAGGAATTAGTCTCAGCATGGACTGAGATGAGAGGATATTTCTTTATGAAAACAATTGTGATTCTTTGGAATTCTCTACCCCAGAGGACTGAGGATGCACCATCACTGACTGCATTTAACACCAGGATAGACAGACTTCCATTCCTTCAGTGGTTTGTGGAATATGGAAAGCAGGCAGGAAAATGAAATTGAAGCCCAAGCTCAGCCATTATCAGATTGATTGGCAGAGCAGAGCTGTATTGTCTATTTGTGCTCCTATTTCTTATGGTGTGTCACTGTTGTAATGTAAATTCAAAACAAACCCACTCGGGTTTTGGCCCAAAACATTGACTTCCCTGCTCCTTGGATGCTATCTGATCTGCTGTGCTTTTCCAGCTCCACATTTATTGACTCCAGCTTCCAGAATCTGCAGTCCTTACTGTCTCCAAAGCAGTATACGTGTTTTGGAGTACCATTGAAAGGAAAATATTCTTTAAAATAGGAAGAAAATATAAATAATCAAAAATTTCAAAGAGTTTGGCGATGCCTCGGGCATCCAGTTTCAGTCTCTGCCATGTCATATGCTGTAAATATTAGATTAACGTAAATGATCCTATAAGGAAAGGAGTAATCCCAGGCTAATCACCTATGCTGACTTGTGACCAACTGCTTTGCTTTTGGTTAGGTAGTACAAAGTTCCCTCTAACCTGTCCTTTGCAAAGGAGGGAATGTGGTACAATATAAAACAACATTAATTTTGGTAACTTGCAGCTTAAAACACCAGCTGTTTTCCACTACTGTATGTATGTTCTAACCTTTTACCATTATTGTGTTTTCATACACCTCATTAATCAATTTATCAAAAGCACAGAAACCAAATGGATTAACTTTATGTTTATGGAGTTGATGATCAAATGCTCCCGAAAGCTACTGTGAGATAGTGTGTTGCGTTATATTCATGTTGTTTAAGACATTTTTTTCTTTAATTGGACTTCAAAAATAATTTCAAATAGTGACAGTGAACAATAATATTTTGACAAGATGACAAGTAAGAAGGGTCCAAAGTGGCCTGTGGTCCATGTGTGAATCTCAGCTTTTAACAAGCCAGCCCATACAATCATATAGATTAGGAGCAGGAGTAGACCACTTGACACCTCAAGCCTGTTCCACTTTTCAATAAGACAGTAGCTGATCTGAGTACTCCATATTCCCTTCTATCCAAGATATCTTTTCATCCAGTGCTCACCAAGAATCTATTTAACCCTGCCTTAAAGATATTCAAAGATTCTGCTTCCACTGTCTTTTAAGGATGAGAGTTCTCTTGACTGTCTCAGAAAGAAACTCTTCTCATATCTGCCTTGCATAGATATTTTCAAACTTTCACCCATAGTTCTAGATTCTCCCACAAGAAGAAACATCCTCTTCACATTCACACAGAATCTTATATGCCATAAACAAGTTACTACAAACTCTTCTGAACTGCAGCATACCAAGCTTCCTATCCAATCTATCTCACAAGACAACTTTCCCATTCCAGGTGTTGGTCTAGTAATCCTCGAGGAAACCTATTTCAGAGCATTTACATCCTTCCTTAAATAAGGAGACCAATATGATGAACAATACTCTGTGTGATTTCACCAGTATCCTGTGTAACTGAAGCATAATCTCCCAACTTTTGTATCTAGTTTTATTTGCCATAAATTATTACATTTTATTAGCTTTCTCAGTCATTTGTTGTATCTCTATACTAACCTTTTGTGATTTGTGCACTAGGAAACCCAGATCCCTCTGCACCTCAGAGCTTGGCAATCTCTCCCCATTTCGATAATATACTCCGTTTCATTCTTTCTGCCAAAATGGACAATATAAAATTTTCCTATATTACGTTCCATTTGCTAGATCATTGCCCATTCACATATCCATATCCCTTTGTAGCTTCCTTATGTCATTTGTCACAACCTCCTTTCTGGCTGATCTTTGCATCATCCGAAAATATAGCAACCATACCTTCACTTCTTTCATCCACATCTTTTTTATGATTGTAAAATGTTGAGGCCCCTGCATTAATCTTTGTGGCACACCACTTGTTACATCTTGCCAACCGGAAAATCTGTTTCCTGTTAGCCAGTCAATCTTCTAACCATGCTAACATGTCACACCCTGCAGCATGACCTTTTATTTTCCACAATAACTGTTGATGTGGCACCTTATCAAATGTCTCTGGAAATTGAAGTATTGTACAAAGAGTGGTTCCCTTAATCCACAGCATGTAGTATTTCCTCAAAGAATTCCAATTAATTGATGAAACATTAAATCAAAGTTCTATAATGTGTTCTTCCGCAGTTTGTCTTGTGTGAGGTTGGATTAGGGCAGTTCTTAGTTTGATGCATCAAACTTATACCGCAATATCAGGATATTTTCATATTTGCTGCTCAAATTAGATCTGTAATTTAGAAGATGGCTGTAAAATTAGCCAATAGACTTGGCCTGTGCTCAATGGACAAGATAGAAGGCCGGAACATCCCCAAACTATTAAAGGAAACACAGGGTAGAGCTGAAGAAGGGTCTCGACCCGCAGCGTTAGCTTTCCTGCTCCTCTGATGTTGCTTGGCCTGCTGTGTTCATCCAGCTCTACACCGTGTTATCTCAGATTCTCCAGCATCAGCAGTTCCTACTATCTCTCCCAAACTATTAACCTAGAGGTTTGATCCAATTTATCAATCACTTCTGATTTGATTGCTGAAGTTTAAGGAATAGATTAATTGAGATGCTGAAATTATTAAAGGATTTAATAATGTAGATACAGAACATCAAGTTTCTCTACTGGAATCTGGAAAGGGGGGAGGGGGGTATAACCAAAAGAAATTAAAGCTGAACTCAGTTCTGAGGAAGGGTCACTTGAACCAAAACCTCAACTCTTGATTTCTCTCCACAAATGCTGCCAGACCTGCTGTGCTGTTCCAGCAATTTCCGGTTTTGTTAAAGCTGTACTGTTCAGGGATGGTGCCAGGGATACACCGATGAAGGATGCGAGACTGAATGGTCGGCTGCCGAATAGCAAATGATGAAGCATTATTGCTCAGCATAATCTATAATCACTTTATACTGCTTTGCCAGGTAACCGCGGGTTTACACAGCGAGATACTTGGTTCGTTAATATTCAGCTGCCGTGAATTAAGATAAAGATTACTATCTCTCCGTTGTTCTTCGGGAGATCACGAGATGGTAAGAAACACCTCAGAAAGCCTATGAACAAGATTCAGACTGCTCGGAGGAAAATGGACAGCCTTCTCCTGACAAAGGGATACTTAAAACTCAGATATTGGAGGAATGTTCTTGTGAGCAGGTAAAGATCCACATCCATGATTCCCAGTGTGAGTTCGTCAGTTTAACATCAAACGATATGAACGTTTCCTTCGGAATGAGGGCGGGATATTGGATCTTACCAGAAGCGGCTGATACTGGAGTGGAGAGGAGATCCTAACTTCAAATTCACTTCACTGATTGGAAAAATTTCCTTGTTAAAACCAGTTTGTATGTATGTTGCCCAAACGTTGTCACTTCAAAGTCTGGCTTTGCCCTGTCGCCGTCAACCTTCAACTGATCTCACGGCGCTGCTTAGAAAAGCAGGCGAGATCCCCCCGATGCCGACCAGGATTTACTTCTCAAATAATACAGCAAAGAATAGATTAGCCCCTCGTTGTCACATCGATGTCCCTGGGAGCTTGCTGTGCTCAAGCCTAACTGCCCCGTTTTGTTACATCAGAAGCTACACTTCAGTAATTACCCGCTGGCTGGAGACACCTTTGGGAAGTTCTGAAATGAGTTGCAAGTTACGTCCTTTCCCAGAGTCACATCTCTTTCACTCGAATTACTGCGATGTTCCTATTTCCATTCTCTGAGCCTGAACCGCTCAGTCCCAGTGTCTCCAGAGCATCCATCCTCCACGTGGCAATGAATTAGTATTTCCAAACTGCTAGCATTGCGGGATTAGATGTCCAACTCGTAAATTTCAGCTGTCTCTGTAGAGTGAATTATCTCCCTTTCAGATTTCTTAACACAATATAAAACAGAACAGATTACAATATGTCCCGCTTTAATCAAGAACATGTCCCTTGGAGGAAGTGAGGAAACTGCAGAAACAACAACCTTTTAGTTCCTTTCTGGTGACTCAGCACTGCTAGTCTGTTTTAGTTTAAACACATTGTGAAGCACTCACCGTCTTCGTATCATCCAATCATTGCCTTCTGGTTACTTGTGGCAGTGTGAAGGCTTTTTCGCTCGTTGAATAAACGAACACAGTGAAGTTAAGACCTCTAACATTCCAATCTGATCTCCATTCAATTAAAGGATGAGCTGGACTAACTGCATCAACAAATAATTGCATGAATAGAGGAGAAGGAACATTTCTTGCCCACATTTGTTGAAAACTTGCGCCATAGGAACGGCGTAACCACAGCGTCCACCTGTTGTTCTGAAGTAGAAATGATGGTGCGAGAGTTTCTACTGTGATACACACCACGCCGTAACTTCAGCTGGCACGTTGCGGTGCTGCATGGAGACCCGGAATGAAAAAGTTGAACAGCGAATTCCTATGGCTCCTCCCCCTCCCATTGACACAATTGAAACTGCATTCATACAACTGCCAACTGACTGATAAATAATCGCGTTGGAGACCAGGCAGCAGCAAAATTAATGTCTTTATTCAAGAACATGGTTGATTCTCGTGCCTACAAGATCAATCCTAAGAAATTCCATGGAACTTTTCTAATCAATGAAATACTGTGTCGTTTCTGGGAGATTCCTTAAGGCGCTAAGTAAATGTAACTCCGTGCTTGTAATTAGAAAAGTTATAATCGACAACACAAAAGTATTTAAAATCGCTTAGTAACGAAGTAAGCAAAAAAATCAATTCTATATGTGAGACAGAAAGAAAATTAAAAACAAAAAACAGAAATTGCTGGAAAAACTCAGCAGGTTTGGCAGCGTCTGCGCCGAAAAAACAGAGTTACGATTGGGTCTAGTGACCCTTCTTCAGACCTGTTGGAAGAAAATTACTGTTGGTAAATTAATATGTTAGATGCAATTTAAAAATAAAACATTGCATTGAGATAGCACTTTCAAAGCCCCCGGCGTCCGACAGCACTTTACAACCCATCAAATATTTTTGCAGTATGAGTCAACGTTATAAGAAACACGATTTGCACACAGCAAGTTTCCACAAACAGCAGTAAAAATAAATAATCTGAACATCCGTTTTACTGGTTTTTGTTGAGGTCTAATTATTGACAAAGGACTCCAAGGTTCCTCACATAGTCGCTCCAGATTTCACCCGCCGTCTCATTTACAGGACAGCGTCTCCGAGGGAGTTCAGTTCTCCCTCATCCACGCAATTAGTGCCAGCCGAAATTTTGGGCTGAATTTCCCAAGACCTGTCTTGACCTTACAACCTTTTGACTCGGACGTGAGAGTTCTACTACCTGAGCCAAGAGTAGAGCTAAATAAAGTTAGCCATATTCACTGTCTCAGTTTGGCTGCTTTTGAGTTGTGATTAATTGTTAATCGTAATAACTTGTATTTTTTTAATAAGTGGAGAATTCAATGGGAATGGATTATAAAGTTAGGGAGGCTTTGTTAGAACTATATTAGGCAATAGTCAGACCGCAGCTGGAACACCGTGAATAATTTTGGTGTCCTTCACGAAGGAAAAATATATTGGCATCGGAGGCAGTCCAGAGTTCACTATGCTGATCCCGGGAATGATGGGACTTTTCCTTAGAAAAGTGGTTGAGTACATTGGATCAATACTCACTGCAGTTTAGAAGAATGAGAGGAGACCTTATTGAAGCAAACAAGATTCTTAGGGAACCTGACAGATTAATTGCAGAGGTATGGTTTCCCCTTGTGGGAGAGTCTAGGATCAGAGGGCATAATCTCAGAATAAGGCGCCACACAATTAAGGCAGAGCTGAGGAGGAAGTATTATCATAGAGATAGTGTATCTGTGGAAGTCTTCACGACAGACGACTGTAAAGTCTGTTGTTAGGTACATTCAATGCTGGAGTAAGCGGATTTTTAATCAGTAAGGGAATCAAGGATTGTAAAGGCAGAAAAATGAAGCTGAGGATTATCGGGTCAGCTACGATCTCATTGAATGACAAAGTGGACTCCAATGGACTAGACGGCCTGCTTCCAGACAAAAGTTCTCTTGTTGCCAAGCGAAACCTGTGCAACAGCTTTGCACAATCATTATTAACGTAGCTTCAATTAATGAATGAGAATCAGAAAGTTTTCCAATCAAATCTACAGTCAGGCATGGCTTTCCTCTCTCTCCCAATCCTTTTGGCTGTTGTATACAACTTCTTCCATTCAGGATGCTGATATATAAGAGGGATGATGATCCCAGATAGTGCATGCACCAGGCCAAAGCGTCCGTGTACAGGAATGATGTCATCGTCTTGGACTTGGGTCCGCTGTCAGTGTACAGACTGATGAACATCTGTGAGCAGTTTGAACAGGCCTCAGGATCCAAGGTAAATCAAGGCAAGAGCGAGACCACGTTCCTTGAGAACTGGCTCAAATGATCCATTGTCCCCTTCACTGTCTAGTCAGATTAGCTGAAGCTGCAAGGGAGTTGGATTCAATGAGCGCAGGCGTGTACTAAAAAAAGGAAGGAGTGACTAGCCGTGGTCAAATAAAAACTGGACACATGGGAGTGACACCACTTCTCCATTTGGGCAAGAACTCGATCATCACGTGCGATGTGCTTCTAGTATTGCTGTACACCGTGTAGGTCTGGCCCATTGCCCACTCATGCGCCTTGGTGATCACCTAAGCCACCTTCCATTCCATCAGGAGTTTGAAAATGGACTATATTCACAGCTACAAAATCCATATGCTTGTAGACAAAATGGCGGGGTGGGGGCTTGGAGAGAGACATAACTCCCATCACCCTCATTTTGGAGAAGGGTCACTTGACTCAAAACATCAACTCTGTTTTCTCTCTACAGATGCTGTTTTCGATTTTGTGCGTTCAGATCTCCAGTATCCACAGTTCTTTGTTTTATTATATCACCCTCATAGCATAGCAAGAGAGAAAACCTCTTTGATGCAGCAAAATCACAGGATCTTGAATTGGTCGGTTGTACTAAGGGACCCACTGGCAACTTGGATCTATATCAGGAATTGGCAACCACATTTTATACTTAGTTCTCCAGAAAATTAACAGATCAGGGAGCAAAATGGACTATCTTGTGGCATTCATTACCAATATTGCTGATGTCCTAACTCTGTGGTTATTCTCTATTGGATTTTTATGGATCTCAATGTTGTTAGCGAGCCTCCAATTCTACAGGCACTACAATAAATGAACCAAAAAAGTATGTTTATTATGGTTAAGAGTCTTCTTCCTTTGGAAGCCCACACAATGAATGCTGGATGACTGTGGATGATGTCCCAGTCGAATCAGGTCCCATTCTTACCCAATGTCATTACATTCACACACATTTGGAGTCATTGGGGCAGGAAAACATTATTTATTTGCAGGTTAGGAGTATTGAGGGTAATTGTTGTAATCTTAGAACTGCCCTGGCTGAGATCGCTGTCTCAGCATTGAATAGAATTTGGATCCAGACCACTTGATTGATTGATTGATTGATTTTTTGTCACATGTACCAAAATACATTGAAAAGCTTTGTTTACGAGTGGTACAGGCAGATCATAGAAAGCAAAGGATGTACAGATCAAAAAGACTTAGACAGAGGCATACAGGTTACATTGCACAAGGAATGCACGAGGTGAGAGCAACGTTGGCAAGATCAGTGTTATTTGAGGCGAGACAGCCCATTCACCAGTCTGATAACAGCCAGGAAGAAGCTGATCCTGAGCCTGCTGGTGCATTGTTTAGGTTTCTGTATCTTTTGCCTGATGGAAGAGGTTGTAGGAGATCATTATCAGGGTGTGATAGGTCTTTGATGATGTTGGCAGCCTTTCAGTGGCAGTGAGCAGTGTTAATGGAGTCCATGGATAGAAGGTTGACTTCTATGATGGTCTAGGCTGTGCACAACTTCCTTGTGCAGTTTCTTATGGTCCTGGCCAGAGCAGTTGCCACCCCAGGCCGTTATGCACCCGGGCAGTATGCTTTCGATGATGCATCTGTAGAAATTGGTAAGGGACCTGCTGGACACGCCAAACCTCCCGAGCTGCCTAAGGAAGAAGAGGCATTGTTGTGCCTTCTTGACTGTTGCATCTATGTGGGAAGTCCAGGACAGTTTGTCAGCTATCGTGACTCTGAGTAACTTGATGCTCTTCCCCCTTTCAACCTTAGTTCCGTCATGATGCACTCTATCTCCCTTCTGTAGTTTGACTCATCATTGTTAGATATCCATCCCACTACAGAGGTGTCATCAGAAAACTTGTAAATGGTTTTCATTCAGAATTTGGCAACACAGTAATAGGTGTAAAGGGAGTACAGTAGGGGGCTAAGGATGCAGCTTTGGGGGCTCCGGTGTTGGGCATTATTGTGGAGGAGGTGCAGTTACCTATCCTCACTGATTGCATCCTATGTGTTAGAAAGCTGAGGATCCAGCTGCAGAGGCAGAGCCAAGACCAAAGTCATAGAGTTTTGAGCTCAGTCTAGCGGGGATAATGGTGTTGACGGCGGAGCAGTAGTCAATGAGCAGGAGTCTGATGTAGGTGTATTTGATGTCCAGATGTTCCAAGGATGAGTGCAGGGCTAAGGATATGGCATCCTCTGTGGACCTGTTACATAGGTAGGCAAATTGTAGAGGATCCAGGCGAGCTGCGAGAGTGGAGTTGATGTGGAGTTGAAGTCAGAGCCACTAGGTGGTAGTCATTAAGCCTCTTGGCATCCCTGATGGTTTTGCGGAGGTCATATTGGGATTTCCTGTATTAGTCTGGGTCACCTGACTTGAATGCTGCACGTTGGTCTTTGGTAGGGAGTGGACTTCCTGGTTCATCCAAGTTTTACAGTTGGGGATCACTTGGATGAATTCTTTGGCGTGCAGTTCTCCACACATTTGCTGATGAATTCCATGACTCTGGCATACTCATCTAGGGTTTGGTATGACTCTACTCTGCACTATACATTGGATTTCCTCATTAAATCCAATCCAATCCAATGAATCCAATGAACTCCTACAGTGTGGAAACAGGCCATTCGGCCAAACAAGTCCACACTGACTCTCCAAAGAGTATAACACCTAGACTCATTACCCCCACCCTATCCCTGTAACCCTACATTTCCCATGCCCAATCCACGTAACCTGCACATTTCTAAACACTACAGGTAATTTCCCACGGCCAATCCACCTAGCCTGCACATCTTTGGACTGTGGGAGGAAACCAGGGCATGAGGAGGTAACCCTTGCAAATACGGGAAGAATGTACAAACTCCACACAGACTCTGCAGCAGATTTGTAATTTCTTAATTGAGATAATTTCATAACCAGGGCACTTGTGCTAATCTGTATGGAATGGTCTCAGTATAAACAAGAGATCATCTTCTGACGAGATTTATTTTCTTACACTACATACGTGACATTTAGAGAATGAAGTGGGTGTTGCACACACAAAATAGTACAATAATATTAATTGCCTTTATTCAAGATTCTCACCCAATAAATCACATATCGTCATTCATTTCTGCTGTCCCTCATTGTCTGCTAATCCTTCATTTTGAACTATTTTCTTTGCAGTTGTTTGCTCATGGTTGTTTGCTATTGTCTTCCACTCACAGGACTAAGTCCAGGAGGGCGTGTTTCAGCTATCTACATCAGACGGTACAGAAATTGAACCCACGCTGTTGCCATCATCTGGAACCATATACAAGCCATCTAGCCAACTGAGATACAGCTCAAAATCAAAGGATATAAACCCATAAAAAATCTAGTTGTTCAAAAGTGAAATTTCCAATGTTTCAGCAGTATTGTTCCATGTTCAACATCCAATAAATGTTTTTAGGTAATCATCCTTCATTCCAACAAAAACAGCAGGCGATGGCTAAGGACTTATGAATATGTTGCTCTAATGTTTGTTCCTAACGCCTTATATTTCTCATCACCCTGTCTCACTGTTTCACAAGATGTCTCCTCACAGGTTGTCAAATAGCAATGATTTCTCAGGCAACAGTCTAAGCTGATAGGTTTATTCTGACTTAACTTTTCAATGAGTTTAAAAATATCTTGAACAACATCTAGGATCGTTGCTATTTATGTTTTGGAACAGATTAAATATTCTGGCAAAAAGGAACTTCATTGAATTGACAAATCAGCAAAATCACCTTCTGAGGTTCAACTTGCAGTAAGTCGAGATAAACTGCTTTTTATATCTCCAAGCTCCAAAACCAATCGTAATTTAGCCTAGGGTGATCAAAATGTTGTTGTGAATTTGATGTCTGTTTTAAATAATGCTAGCGATAGAGTGTTGGCTTTTGGTCTTCTCTAAGACACTTTGTAGGTCTAAATCTATTTGTGAAGATAAAGAATTCACTTTGAGCTTATAAAACCTTCCTTATGATTTAGTCTTTAACTTGAGTTTTTCTAGACAGTGTAATGACAAGAGGAACTAGAATTTTGTGTTCATTTTACAGCTGAAGGTCCCTTTGTACTGCCAAATAATAGGGGAATGTTTGAAAATGAGAAGAGGTTATATAAATGCAAACCTTTAAAGAATATCAATATTAGAAGTACTCTATTATTTAATAATGTTGAATCTAAACATTATGCCAAAGTTGAATATTGTAAGCATTCTTATAATTTCTTTACAGGCAATGGTTTGATCTGTATTGGCATGCTCTTTTTCACCAATATATTTAAGCACCACAGTGAACATGTTCATTTTAGTTTACAAAGGTCACACTCCAATTTCTGTTTTTTCCCCAGTTACTGGGCACCCAGCGGATACCTTTGAATGCTGTCTTTTGTCATTTTGAAATTTCCTTCGTCTAATGGTATCGAGAGATATGTAACTAGGACTGATACATGGAATTTAGGTCAGATCAGCCAAGGGCTGACTGAATGGTGGAGCAGGATCATATGACACAAATGGCCAATTCCTGTTCCTACTTTGCCTCGATGTTGGTTTACATTCCTAATTTCCTTCACAGAATCATTAGGTTCCCCCTTAAGTTGTCGCACCCCTACCCCTCTCTCGGCTTTAAGATGCTCTTTAAATCTATGTTTTAACCATGTATTTGATCACCTGCCCTAATATCTCCTTGGGGAGCTCGGTATTACATTTTGTTTTATAATACTTTCTAGACGTATGTTTTTAAAGGAGAAGCTTACCTTCCCAGGCTGCCCTCGCGCCTCCTTCCGTACTCCCGCCGCTGAAACGACTGAAAGGCCGCAGTCATGGAAAGGGAACAGGCAGACAGTGCGGGGATCCCGACGGCCATTCCCCTCAATAACAGGTATACCGTTTTGGATTCTGTTGAGGGGGATGACTTACCAGGGGTAAGCCATGGGGTACAGGTCTCTGGCGCAGAGTCTGTCCCTGTTGCTCAGAAGGGAAGGGGGAAGAGGAGGAGAGCATTAGTCATTGGGGACTCTATAGTTAGGGGGACAGATAGGAGATTCTGCGGGAACGAGAGAGACTCACGGTTGGTGTGTTGCCTCCCAGGTGCTAGGGTCCGTGATGTCTCGGATCGTGTCTTTGGGGTCCTGAAGGGAGAGGGTGACCAGTCCCAAGTCGTGGTCCACATAGGTACCAATGACATAGGTAGAAAGAGGGATAGGGATATAAGGCAGGATTTCAGGGAGCTAGGGTGGAAGCTGAGAGCTAGAACAAACAGAGTTGTTATCTCTGGTTTGTTACCCGTGCCACGTGATAGCGAGGCAAAGAACAGGGAGAGATATCAGCTGAACACGTGGCTGCAGGGATGGTGCAGGAAGGAGGGTTTCAGGTATATGGATAACTGGGGCTCATTCTGGGGAAGGTGGGACCTCTACAAACAGGACGGTCTTCACTTGAACCAGAGGGGTACTAAATCCTGGGTGGGAAATTTGCTACTGCTATTCGGGTGGATTTAAACTAGCTCAGCAGGGGCATGGGAACCTGTGATGTAGTTCCAGTACACAGGAGGATGAGAGTAGGGAGGACATGGACAGGATTTCATCGTCACAGGAGTGTGCTGGCAGACAGCAAGCTGGTTTGAAGTGTGTCTACTTCAACGCCAGGAGTATCCGGAATAAGGTAGGTGAGCTTACAGCATGGATAGGTACCTGGGACTTCGATGTTGTGGCCATTTCGGAGACGTGGATAGAGCAGGGTCAGGAATGGATGTTGCAGGTTCCAGGATTTAGATCTTTCATAAAGATCAGGGAAGGTGGTAAAAGAGGGGGAGGTGTGGCTTTGTTAGTCAAGGACAGTATAACGGTGGCTGAAAGAACTTTTGATGAGGACTCATCTACTGAGGTGGTATGGGCTGAGGTCAGAAACAGGCGAGGAGAGGTCACACTGCTGGGAGTTCTTTATAGGCCTCCGCAAAGTTCCAGTGACGTGGAGGAGAGGATCGGCAAAACAATTCTGGGCAGGAGTGAAAGGAACAGGGTGGTCATTATGGGAGACTTTAACTTCCCCAACATTGACTGGAAATGCTATAACTCTAGTACGTCAGATGGATTGGTTTTTGTCCAATGTGTGCAGGAGGGTTTCCTGACACAGTATGTCGAAGGGCCGACAAGAGGGGAGGCCACACTGGATCTGGTGCTTGGTAATGAACCAGGCCAGGTGTTTGATTTAGTGGTAGGTGAGCACTTTGGAGAGAGTGACCATTATTCGGTTACGTTTCGTTTAGCGATGGAAAGGGATAGGAACATGCCACTGGGCAAGAGTTATAGATGGGGGAAGGGCAATTATAACGCGATTAGGCAAGTGTTAGGAGGGATAGAATGGGGTAGCAAAATGCAGGGGATGGGGACGATCGAAATGTGGAGCTGGTTTCCGGAACAGATATTGTGTGTCCTTGATAGGTATGTCCCTGTCAGGCAGGGAGGAAGTGATAAGGTAAGGGAACCTTGGTTGACAAAAGAAATTGTATCTCTTGTTAAGCGGAAGAGGGAGGCTTATGTGACATTGAGACGAGATGGTTCAGATGAGGCGATGGAGAGTTACAGATTAGCTAGGAAGGATTTAAAGAGAGAGTTAAGAAGAGCAAGGAGGGGACATGAGCAGTCGTTAGCAGGTAGAATTAAGGAGAACCCTAAAGCTTTCTATAGATATGTGGGGAATAAAAGGATGACTAGGGTAAGAATAGGGCCAGTCAAAGACAGAAGTGGGAAGTTGTGTGTGGACCCTGTGGAGATCGGAGAGGTGCTAAACAAATATTTCTCATCTGTTTTCACTCAGGAAAAGGAGAATATTGTAGAGGAGAAGACTGCGATACGGGCTATTAGACTTGAAAGGATTGAGGTTAGTAAGGAGGAAGTGTTATCAATCCTAGAAGGTGTGAAGGTAGATAAATCCCCTGGGCCGGATGGGATTTTTCCGAGGATTCTCTGGGAAGCTAGGGAGGAGATGGCGGAGCCTTTGGCCTTGATCTTTGAGTTGTCATTGTCTACAGGTTTAGTACCAGAGGACTGGAGGATTGCAAATGTTGTGCCCTTGTTCAAGAAGGGCAGTAGAGATGACCCAGGTAATTATAGACCAGTGAGCCTTACATCTGTTGTAGGAAAAGTTTTGGAAAGGATTATAAGAGATAGGATTTATAATCATCTAGCAAGCAACAATTTGATTGGAGATAGTCAACATGGATTCATCAAGGGCAGGTCATGTCTCACAAACCTCATTGAGTTTTTTGAGAAGGTGACCAAGCATGTGGATGAGGGTAGGGCAGTTGACGTGGTGTACATGGACTTCAGTAAAGCCTTTGATAAAGTTCCACATAGTAGGCTATTGGAAAAAGTGCGGAGGCATGGGATTGAGGGAGATTTAGCAGTTTGGATTAGAAACTGACTTTCTGAAAGAAGGCAAAGAGTGGTGGTTGATGGAAAATATTCAGCCTGGAGTCCGGTGACGAGTGGTGTGCCACAAGGATCTGTTTTGGGACCACTGCTGTTTGTCATTTTTATAAATGACTTGGACATAGACATAGGTGAATGGGTTAGTAAGTTTGCAGATGACACTAAAGTCAGTGGAGTGGTGGACAGTGTGGAAGAATATTGCAGGTTGCAGGGAGACTTGGATAAACTGCAGAATTGGGCTGAAAGATGGCAAATGGAGTTCAATGCAGATAAATGTGAGGAGATTCACTTTGGGAAGATTAATAGGAAGGCAGAATACTGGGTCAATGGAAAGATCCTTGGTAGTGTGGATGTGCAGGGGGATCTTGGTGTCCAGGTACATAGATCCCTGAAAGTTGCCACCCAGGTTGATGGTGCTGTTAAGAAGGCATACGGTGTGTTAGGTTTCATTGGTAGAGGGATTGAGTTCCAGAGCTGTGATGTCATGCTGCAACTGTACAAAACGCTGGTGCGGCCTCACTTGGAATATTGCGTACAGTTCTGGTCGCCCCATTACAGGAAGGATGTGGAAGCATTGGGAAAGGTGCAGAGGAGATTTACCAAGATGTTGCCTGGTCTGGAGCGAAGGTCTTATGAGGAAAGGCTGAGGGACTTGGGTCTGTTCTCATTGGAGAGGAGAAGGCTAAGAGGGGATTTAATAGAGACGTACAAGATGATCAGAGGATTAGATAGGGTGGACAGTGAGAGTCTTTTTCCTAGATGATGACGTCAGCTTGTACGAGGGGGCATAGCTGCAAATTGAGGGGTGATAGATTTAAGACAGATGTCAGAGGCAGGTTCTTTACTCAGAGAGTGGTAAGGGCGTGGAGTGCCCTGCCTGCCAATATAGTTAACTCACCCACATTCGGGGCATTTAAACAGTCCTTGGATAATGGGATAGTGTAGGGGATGGGCTTAGATTAGTTCACAGGTCGGCGCAACATCGGGGGCGAAGGGCCTGTTCTGCGCTGTATTGTTCTATGTACTCTTGTGAAGTCCATTGGGGCATTTATGCAGTGTTACAGGCACTGCATAAATTATCGCTGTTAGGGTTCTTTCCATACATTTCGCTCTGAAAATTAAACAGTACTTTTGTCCCTCGGTCTCTGTCAATGCCATTCAGTAACCAAATATTAGAGGTTTAATGCAAAAACCAAACCTTTGGATTTTGTCTACCTTAATACCAAGAGATGGTGATGCGTGAACTGATAGATACAAACTCATTACTTTTTTTACTCTGCGGATTGCCTGGTCTAGAGACTGCAACATCAACGCTAAAACTGCGAGTTTTAAGAAGCAAAGTCTCGCCACTCGCCCACCCAAGTATCTAGCAATGCCATTCATATATTCTCCAAGTTAGTAAGGATTATCTTAAACAATGAAACGCTCACAATCGTTTGAAATTGTCCCCACTTCTCATTCGAAGTGTTTAATGTTCGAAGCCCCTCGACTAAGAGATATGTTTAAAAGGAGGTGAGATTCTGGCTCCAGGCCATTTACAATTACAAGGAACACACAATTACATATCTAACAATCTCTAAAGAAAGATTGAAAATGTTTCTCAGAAACCTCTAGACGACTTTCAAGGTGACGTTGACAGGTTTTAAAGAGGAACAAGTTTTCTTTTTCGCAGCGATTTGGAAATGGCACAGGGTTTCAGATCACAAAAACAATGTTTCATCAACTGTATTGGACACACGCGGTGTAAGTGGAGGAATTTCTATGACTTTCGCCTCTTTGTTAAAAGCTGACTCTCCTCGAGCACTTTTAGTTTCCTCTCCCTTTTACTTAACGCTCAGTCAAGTCGTTTAGGGACTCAAATATCTCAGATGCAGAGACGCTGGGGTGATTGCAAATGGCAGTGTGGGTTGTTTAGCACAATCCACTGTGATTTCGAATACTTTCTTCAAATGAAATAACGTTTTACAAAGCAGTTTTTTTTGGGTGGGCTGAGTCGTTGCTAATGATCTCATGTAAACTTGCATTGGTGATAAATTGCGCAGCGGCCAATATTTCTGAAATTAGACAATCAGGAAACTCCATTATCCCGGTGGCTGAGTGTTCACTGCCTTCCTAGAACCGGGCCGTACTCCTGATTCGCCAATTGACGGTGACGCTACAACGTGGGTTTTGACTAAGGATCCAAACGGTTGAGGAGATGCTGGAGGACACATTCAATTCGTAAACCCCTTCGTTCCCAACATGTCCCTCGGGTGCTCACCCAAATGTACTCAACGTAACTTGCTCATGTCCGGGGTCACGTTTGGATACTAAGACTGAAAGTAAATCCTGGCACATGTGTTATAATGTTCAACTTTGTAACAATGTGAACAGTCGTAGCGTTTACAATTCCATACCCGATGCTTTAGCTGGCGAAGCGAGTGTTTGATGAGGCTGGGAGAGGACTTAGGGGAAAGTCAGGAAATATTAGGCCTTGAAAAAATATTGGGTCGTGAACCATGCATGGGAATTACCGTCTGGTAAATGTTTCGCGGAGAAGAATAATTATTTGTTAGGAAGAGAAGGTCGAACCCCCTCTGATAATTAAAATCGAAACACACGCCCCCAATCTGTTATGGCGGGAGTAGAGATCCCCTTCCAATAATTAAACTCGAAACGCCCAGAGAAGCTCTCCTCACCTCGCCTAGTCTCATACAGTCATAGAGTCGTACAGCACGGAGACAGGCCGTTAGGCCCAAAACGATCCATGCCCGCCAAAACGTCCATCCACGCTAACCCCATTTGCCTGCATTTGGCCCATATCCTTCAAAACCTTTCCTATACATGTATTCGTCCAAATGCCTTTTACATATTGTTAATGTATCCACATCAACCACTTCCGCTGTCCGCTCATGTACTGTTAAACTGTTATGGAGAAGGGGAGGTTAAAAGAAAGAAAATCCCTGATATTCACTTAAAAGTAACAATTTATTTATTTAACCCTAACAGTAAACAAATCAACCGAATTACTAACAAACCGAACAATTCCCCCTTAACTACTAACTAACTGAACTAAATTCTACCGGTATGCTGTTCCAATAGATGCAAGACCCACTTATATAACCCCAAGAAATACGAAAATATATTAAAACTTAGTCTCTCAAAGTCTACATGCCTTTCTTCTGCTGTTCTGAAATCATAAACACCTTTCTTTCGCTGATCCAGCCGTCAGGGATATTTTCTCGGTGAAGTCTTCTGTAAGCACTCAACTAGAAGTGTTGTGGTACCTTTTCGGGATAGACAGCGCTTTCTTAAAGAGCTTAGTAGTTTCTTGTGAGAGCTACATGAGTTTTTCTTAGATGGCAGTTCACTCTCACATTGATTTTCAAAAACACACTCATTATATACCTTGGATGACATACCTTAATATAGCATTGCATCAAAGTTGTCAAGACCATCAAATTTAAATTCAATTGGCTTTCACTCGCTAAGTGCTTGGTTTAAATCAATTGGCTGATTCCGGCTAGTTGCCAAAACATCAAAACAAGCCTAAGGTTTCCAGTCACACAGCCAATTGATACATGTTTCAATTCCAGAACTGGCTGTACCCCTTCAGCTGCTTAGATACATTTTCTGTATAAATCTCTAAGCTTAGAAAGGCACTTTACCACTGAAAGGAGCCACGCACTCTCCCTTTTTTACACATTCTAGCTCCCTGCCTTCCAATGTTTATTCTACACAACTTTGTAACACATTAAAATAAATAATAGATATAAACAACAGTGTCCAGAATGACTCATCCGTGTTTTATGTACAACAAAATGTACTCCCTTCCCTCTCTCCCTGTGCAGAAATGTTGGGTCGATTACACAGGTAACAGTTTTCTCGTGCACTTTTCAATTCATTATTTTAAAAAGAAACAGCTTCAACTGGGCCAAAAGCTGTGGAACTGTCGGAGGGGAAGCTGAATTGAAGTATTCCGTAGGAGAATCAAACATTATCCAAATCTGGCCATTGCATTTTAGAGAGATGTCAGGATTTTGGAGAGAGTGCAGGGGAGATTCACTAAAATAGTGTTTGGAATGAGAGGCAATTTGTAGAAACTAGAGAAACGGGAATTTTTTTCTCGGCGCGAGGAAGGCAAAGGGAAACAAAAGCAGAAATTGCTGGAAAAGCTCATCAGGCTTGGCAGCATCTGTGGAGGGAAATGAGAGTTAATGTTTCAGGTCAAGTGACTGTTCCTCAGAACTTTCGCTTTTTATGCAGTCTAAGAGAAGATGTATGAAGAATTTGGATGGGCAAATAAGGAGACATTGTTTCCACTGGAAGGAGGGTATATAATGTGAAGAGACAGATTTCAGGTATTTGGCAACAGAGCACGTTGAGAGTTGATGAGACTTTTATGTTTTGCAGTGAGTTTTGTGAACCACAATGCCGAACATTAAATGGTAGGGTAAAGAAATTCATTTGTAACTTTCAAATGGGAATGGGATAAAATGCTCGAAAGGAAATCTTAAGGAAATAGAACTAACTGGATCAAAAACCCAGCCCAGCCATTTTGAGTCCAAAGATCCCTTCCATGTCGTGAGATGCTTGTGTTGCAATGTTTAAGGGAGTTGATTTCTCTCCGGTGAGACCAAACTGTTAAATCAATACAAACTGGACGAAATGTTCTTCGCAGAGAATGAGGAGGGTAGGACTAAAGCTTTCAGTTTCCTCAGCACCAGAAATTAATCTGAAACTGGCCTCATTGCTTCCTCTCTGCACAGATGCTACCTGAGTTGATGAGTATTTTCATTCTATTTGAATTTCACATTTCCAACATCTGCACAATCTGTGTTTCTATCTGAGGAAATCCATTATCTTAGGTGAGTTAGGTTCTGCTTTCTGACTGGGTGAGAGTGTGAACACTATAATCTTCTATCGCCTGTTCCTGCTCATCGAGAACCGTGAATGAAAGCAAAATCCCGCGGATGCTGAAAATCAGAAATAAAAGCAGAAAATGCTGGAGAAACGCAACAAGTTTGGCAGCGTTTGTGACAGCGTATGTGCAGAGAAAGCAGTCAACGTTTCGCTTCCAGTGAGCCTGCTTTAGAACCTTTAGAACCTTTCAGACCGTTCTGCTCTGAAAAGGGTCACTGGACCCGAAGCGTCAATTCTGCTTTCTCTCCACAGATGCTGCAAGACCTGCTGAGCTTTCCCAGCAATTTCTGTTTTTGTTTCTGATTTCCAGCACCCGCTGTTCTTTGGGGTTTTTTTTTTGTTTTCGAGCAGCATCTGTGTCTCTGTCTCCATGGATGCTGTCGGAGCTGCTGAGTTTCTCCGGCATGTTTTGTTTTTGTTTTAAAATCTAGAAAAGCGGCTGTTCCACCCAGCTGGGAATAGGAATTCGCAGTTCGCCAGTTAGTGTTCTAGCGCCTTACCTCGCACACGCCCTCTGCGCACTTTGTAAATATGAAGGCACGCTTTGTGCGGACCACGAATCGCAGTTAGACTCAAGCCACAAAACAAAATGCCCACTTACTTACTTTTGAGAGAGTGCTGGAGTAGGGTAGTTAGTGGTTTGTACGCAGTCTCTAATGTGCATTTACTTTATACGCTAATTCCTGTGAAGAAGGCTGACTGCGAACATGACACAAGAAACCAATTTCAGGATTGCACTGGGATTTAATCTCAGTGGGATTCAGGGTCAATTTCTTCCACTCAGAGCGAAGATCTCCCTTTATGAGTTCCTTTCTAAAGTATAACCGCTGCCAATGAATTCGTTACCTGAATAATTAATCTCACCACACAACGTATGTATTTCATTTCGGGTCGGGGCCTGGTTAATGCTAACTCCTGGGGGCTGTTATTAAGAGGTCCATATTACCCGGGGTTAGACTCAGTCACTCGGTAAAGGTTTCTGGGGAAGGTTTCTTTCAGTGAGAGTTTTATAATGAGCCAGAGTAACGAGTTTTTAATGAGGTTCCATTGTACAAATGCATGTTGCTGGTGCAGGGCATGTGTTTTACACCAAAATCCACAAGTTTGATATTTACATTTTAATATGCAATCTGAACATTTCATTTCATGCTGCACTTTACCGTTTGCCTATAGAATTTGGAGGTCAGGAGACCCCCTTCAGCCTTCGTGCTTTTCTCAATTATCGTTTTGGGAGTGTGTTTTCCGTATTTTGCAAATCAAAACAGTCTATAGAGCAAATCCATCGCTCTACTTCCAAGCATTTTGTGAAAACAGTCGAAGATTAGAGATGAGGTCTGAAGCCATCCCCTTCTAATTGTTCCCTGAGACAGTTGCACGTCCAGTCCCAATGTAAAGAATGTACTTTGAATTCCAAATGTTAGAGACTGCGAGGAAATATTCAGTGGAGATTTACACAGAATTGATACGATAAACAATTTATTATATTTCGATGGAGAATCGGGTTTTTAAATCCCTCCAAAAAGCAACTCAATTGTTCGCCCTTGACTTTAAAAACATCCCTTATGTAACTGCAGCTAGTTACTGTTTGATATCGATACATAACACCGGCCTCCTGCCAAACTCTGAGAGTCTATCTGTAACAGTCACTTGTAATGTTTAGCCATAGATGTCCACACTGCGTGTCACATCCTGGTTTACATCAGTTTGTCTTGCCCTGCTCTCATTTGGCAAGAGCCTGATACTGCGTCGTGGATTATTTCAGCGAGATTCGCTGCGAGGTTTATTTGCTTCTTCAGATATTTGTTTCCGCTATGGGCTGAATTTTCGCTTGAACAATTTTCTCAGGTGTCATGTTCGTTTAAGGGATGATGAAATGTGCTTTGGGGTTCTATGGTGTGTGTGTGTGTGTGTGTGTGTGTGTGTGTGTGTGTTCTCCAGGATTCAGGTCAGTGCACTCGCTGTGTTCCCTCACCTCATTCTCACGTTCACGGCCGGACAAGGGTAGGGATACTGATCTAAACCACTCACTCTCTGACCGGGGCTCCTTCCACAGCCTGCGACTGTCGCATTCTGACCCGCTACCCTCACCTTCACCCAATGAACACTGTCTTGTCACTGCCATTCATTTGACCCCACTCAGACTAAACGGTATAACATTGCTCCAACACCCAAGAGCAACGAAAATCTCAAAGTCTGGTTAAAATGTGCTAGCAGCAAAGAAATATATGAAAAAATCTGCTTAAAAATATCTGTTTATCTTTTATTTAAAAAGTTACTTCACTGTAACATTGGATTACAGACAGAATAACTGAAAGTGTTTGTGCAATGTAATATATTTTCCACAAATCGTGTGTTTTTTTAAAGTTGTAGAAAATGCGGCACGTTTACTATGTAACCTTTAGGATTACGCCCGCTTTAATTTTTCAAATGTAAGCAATTTCCAAATATTCTGACTCCACTGGACAGAGATGACGGGTTTCATTGAACTTGAGTGGGCTAAGAAAACAGCTTTAGAGAGAGGAAATCCTGTGGGACTCAAATAAAAATTCGATCAGTATGGATTCAGCCTATTTATTTGTTTCCAGGAAATGAATGGGACTCTGGCACTGAAGTACTGGGGGCAGCAGTAAATTATGTGCTGTCATACTGTGAAAACTTAAAAAAAAAATTAAAAGTTAAGGGTTTGGGCGACACCGTCATATCAGAGTGCGAATTTGTTAAAGAATTTGTATTAGAATTCGTTATAAAGTAATATAATCTTTTTAACAGTATACAGAAAAAATCCAGCATTGTCACTAAACTAAATTCAATATTTAAAATAGTCAATGTCTGAATACGAATTCAGTAATTTTTTTTCTCCCTGTCTGGACTGACATGATTTGGACAAAAGGAAGCAGATTATGAGGGAGGTGTGACACGGCGCACTCCTTATTGTTTTTAATTAAATGTCTCTTTAAACAGCGAAAATACCAGATATCCCCAAACACGAACTAACTCTGTAGATTGGAGCTAAAAATCGACAGGTAGTCGGAACTCAAAACTTATCGGAGATGATTTTATCGGAAAAAAATCGAAATCTAAACTTCCGACTTGTCCTGGACATTTGAAATCGAAAACCATATCGTATCAAACGACGTCCCATTTGAAAACATTGAATTAGTATTTATGTCCAGCGGTCCGAGCCCTTTCGACGGAGTGATCAATGCAAAAGTCTAGGCCTCGGTTAATTTCATGTAAAATTCTTCACTAATCAAGGTCTTTATTTAAATTTTCATGTTAAACTGTATTCCGATAATAACCGGTTGAATGGAAACATCTATTACTAATTCCTGACCTCTCACATTCAGTAACACCTACCTTTCCAATACAATTAATTCAATCTATAAGAACGGAACTTGATTGGATTAAATATTTGCTATAAAAAGGATAGCTTCCAACAAGAAAATAATTTTATCGCCTCCAACTCTGGTACTATTCATATATTTTTCTAATTTTAAGAAAAATTAAGTGGACGGATTTCTGTCATGGACACAGTGGGAATTCCCTTTTCTGACAGCTGGTTGACATGAAACCTATTTGGTAAAGCTTCTCTGTCGTGTTTTTTTATGGGGGAGGGCTATATGAGGTTACTTAGCCACGTCAGTCAGTGCCTGTACGGTGGGAGAGTGATGGAGAGGTACGGGATGGGGTTGGGGGTTGGGGGGCAATGCCATTACCTCGTTCTATGTAATTAAGAGAAGGAGGGCAAAAAAAGGGGGAAATGTTAAACGCCCAACTCCTGTCTGGATTTAGTCATTGCCCAAAATGCTTCCAATTTATTAGCTCTTCATATTAACGGTGTAAAAAGGAGCTCAAATAAAGAAAATCGAGGCAAATAAAACGGTTTTCAAAAAAGGTTATGTTGAAATTTCCTCAATTTGTCACAAATTTCACCGTTAATTAATACGCGTTAGCATCATTCCCTGTTGGTTGCAATTCTACAAGTTATATTTACTCAATTATTTTAGTTTTCTTTAGGCCCTGCTGTTATATTTGGAAGCTGTTAAACTGTTGCCCCCCCCAACCCTTAATCCACATTTCATCAGGCACCAGTTGAGTCGATGTCTGCGTCACGTGATGGGGGAGTCTCCTCAGATAAAATTCAGTGTTAAACTCAACCAGGCTCTAACAGGCTCTGATCCGACGCCGGAATTCCTTTTAAAAGGAACGGTTCCTGTCTATAGAATAGTTAAAAATAACCGATAGTGCCGGTTTTGCGAGGTGGGTCGCTCTTAACAGCGAAATCGGACTCCTCATCAAATTTTTCACCCAAAAAGTGGATTATCTGTTTGGATAAACAGGACGTGTTTGGTAAGAAACGAGTCTTAACAGAGACAGGAGCGAGACAAACTCCAAATAAATTCTAGAATGCGTTTAATTCATGTTTAATCAGGAGAATAGTTTTGCGCTTTTTTCACACACGCTGCGCCGAGTATATCAGCAACTAGTGAGTAACGGTTTGATTCAATTGAATATTAGACTGAATGAATGGATATTAATGCCCAGTTTTAAATTATATTTCATTGTGTTAAGTTACTGGCACTTTGAGTCCATTTTTTTCGATGTAAATTACATAATTTGCATCTTTAATCGAACACCGTATGATCTGCCTTTTTCTCCAATTTGTAGTATTCAGTTTGGTTTGGGATTATACACTAGCTGGTGTTAAAATCTGGCGGCGATGACAGAAGATGATAAGTAGGGAGGAAAACTGTCAAGGTGTGTGGGGGTGGAGGTGGGTGGAAGATGTAACTGGAAGCAAGTGGCAAAGGAGAAGATAAGGACCAAAGCAAAGGTAGAGTCGAGAGAGGAACAGGCAGCTGGTATAGGAAAGAAAGTCAAACCGAGAGAAAGTGATTACATAGAGGAATGTTACTGTACCTGTTCAAGTTCTATACAGGGACAATATAAACAAACAATGAATGTGCCATTTCATGGAGGTTATGAAGGAACTGGCGTAGACTACTGTGTCTGTGTACGGTGACGTTGACTGGAATTTACTGGAATTAATGTTGAGGTTATACTATTCAAATGAATAATACTTTTTCCTCCATTTCTTCATTAATTTACCAACAGAATTGAAACATATAGAAAAGTTACTGTTAACCAGGTCCACAACACTTGGTGATTAAAAAAACATTCAATAAGATGGAGAATAATAAAACTAACCCTTTGAAACATCTGTAAACTTTAGAAATGACGCTCCCTCCCCAACCCCCACGGAATTGGTTGTTCAGTCGGTTCTTTTGTTATTTTTCTAATTGTCTCTGGCTATGAAAAATATTTTGATATCCTCATCAGCTTGCAGGAATCATGAGGTTCTTTATTTCCTTTTGAAGTTTTAGTAAATTAAATTGGACTTCAGTTCAGTCTTTTTTTTCGCCCAGTTTGAGACAGAACTCAGTAATGTGACTTTATCAGCGCAGGCGCTATTTGCTTTTAGCTGTTCGGCCAACATCAGTAGCTTCAGATCGCTGCAAACTGTAAACTCAATCATACTGCAAATCACGGGGAAACAACTCGCTGTCTGGCGCTTTCGCCTGCTGTCTGACAGTTCATTGTACGTGTTGTCAAACAACCTACCGCTAACAGCATCTCCCCGCTCCCCCACCCCATCCTTCACCCCTCCAAAACGTTCAGAAGCAAACAGTTACAAAAATTTTTGTAACACTTTCTGAGTTACACACATAGTCGCCCTCGGTGCATGGTTGATTATTGTGAAATAGTAAGTCAAGGTAGGACTATTATTACTAGAAAGGACATGATTTGCCACGATTGTTGCTTATAAATAAAACAAACCCGATGCAAAACTTCAACTTACGTAATTAACCTATTAGCGTGAAACAAACTTGCTTTATTCAAATCCTGCCGACCTATTTGCTCATAACTTGTTGATGTATACGACAGTCATCAGTAGCAGGTTTTAGCTTTTTCATTAAACAATCTTTTTCCAGTGATTGCAGGAGTGTAAAGGAAACTATATTTTAAGGGGGAGGAGCGGAACTTTTTATTAACTCCCGGCTCAAACAACCCGAAGTTTCAAACACTGTGACTCACCTTTTAATCCAATCCCGACCAAGAGGCAATGTTTAACTTTCTGCCTTAGTTTCTTCGCTAAAGATGGCGATTGTGGTGAGGGCGTTTCGTCATGACGGTTGCAACAGAGGTGACTCCACACTGGCCTGTGTACAACTGACCGTGGAACTGTTGGTGTTCTGAGCTCGGGGTGGCGTGGGGTGGGGGGGTGGGTAGTGGGAGGTGGGATGGTGATGCATTTGTCAACAGAAAATAACACGGTTCAAGTTGAAATATTTCAAAGTTACAGGAATATGCGCCGATATTAGCAACATGCTGCAAGTGTTCTGTAGCCTGGTTAATGCGAGAATAACTGACTAGATTGGAAAAAGGAAGAACTTTATTTTTTAAAAAAAGATCCACAATTATCCGCTAACCATTTTTAAACACTTGGTAACAATCCATAGGCCACGTTGAACAGGGAGTGAACAGCTGTACGACGATGTTGAGCCCTGAAAATTGGATGTAAATAGTTTTCTGTGTTTGTAGACCAGGTTGCCAGGATGGTTATTTCCAGTCATTTATTTCAGTGGGGAAATAATCTTTCTTGGAATAGTAATCCTCTTAATGAGATTTAGAATCTGAATGGCAATGAGCTATCCAAATTGATTCAGACTTCATCATGAAGCCCACTTTCCCTCAGATGACTCCAAGTTATGTTTCTTTCTGACTAATTTACCTGCCAGCAGTTTCCCGCACACTCCCACACATTATTACTGTATCTCTATGTCTGCAACCGTGACTACGAAGCAAATCAGTGACAAATTGTTGTTCCCTGTGATGGAAAAAACACTGGAGTGTTTGCTGCTGGCTATTAGCATGTTCTGTTCTCTCGTATTGATGCCTTTTTGAACGCAGATTTTTTTTTCAAAAGACTGGCAATTAGTGGTTTTGTCGAAAATTGAGTCTAATTAAGCCACATTCGCCACAGAAGATGAACGACCACTGTGAACTGAGGGCTCATTTTATACATTTCACAACAGAAAGCTGGAAGCAACTGGCGGTTTGTTTGACTAAAGCAATGTCAGGATTTTAACCTGCAATAATTTAAGACACTGGAGTCAAAGGAAAGCCCCCGAAAATGCATGTTCTAAAAATTGAAGTTGACGAAAGTTTCGGGGGGAAAATCCCCCGTTTGAACGACGGTTAGCGTTTTAAAGACCTGATTACAGATTTTATATATCCAGCATAGGCACAAAGGGCCGAATGGCACTCTTCTCTGTGATATTCTGGGATTCTAAAAGACAGAATTGTTGAATAAAATATAATTGGATAGAAACTCTCAATAAAATGTACGAATTCTAATGATTTAGGACTCGAATGTGCACCTTTGTCTCATCTGACCTGTGAAAAATTGCATAACTCATTGATATTACAAGGCAGGTAGCTCAGACGAGAGGACCCCTGCGAGCAGCAGACCCTAGAGAAAAAAGGCGGCATTCTATGCCGACGCAGAATGGTGTCTAAGATTAGGGAAAGTTGTCCTGAATTCACAGTTATTTCTAGACAGCTTTATGTCGACATATGTTACATTTGGTTATGTTACCATAATACCCCACTAACCAAGGCAGTTTCCAGGAAACTGGGATGTGGCCAAATATTTTGGAGTTGGTCTCCATAATGAGATTATGATATAATTAACTTTTGATTGCCAAGACTAACACCAAGTTGTCTAGAATTAAGCAATCATCGCCTATTCCTCTGCCAAATAACCTGTCACTTAAATGATCAGCTGTTATAATGTAGCACGGAGTCACAATGTAATCTTTCAAATAACAGAAAAATATTTCTAAGCAAGTTTCAACTCATGAATTGTGAAATTCATAGCAACTGCTAAACCGCCGTATTGCGGATGTCAGTAATGGAAAAGATTGCACGGATCCAGATGGAATTTGGAGGTGCTAGTTACATTACCGATTCAAAATTCAAGTTGTTATTTTAAATTATAAATCGTGAGTTTAAAAGAATATTCTTGTGACAAAAAAGCTGGAATGTGTATATTCCATTTGTTTGTGACGGAGGGAGCGGCGGGCATCACTGATGTGTGTACTTCCCATCGCAGCAACCGAAATACCTGAGAGTAAAACTTAAGCTCATTCATATCTATCCATCTCTCTATCTATCTACCGATCTATATATCTATCTGTCTATCTATCTACCTTTCCGAAAACAGGCATAACCGAGGCATCCTCAAATTTAACGTTCATTGGCAAACGTAAGCTTTGCAGCGGGACGTAGCCAGAGACTCATTTGTGCGTTGGATGGATTGAGCTGGAGTTAGCTGTGCATGGCCGGTGAATTGGGAACATTTGCAAATCAACATTGTATAATCCAAACGTTAAAAGTGAAGTTTAACAACTAAAACTACATTTTGAAGTAAATCATTCCAAAAGTTGCATTTCTAGTTCACTGTTGAAAAGTACGTGATATTTTATACAAACTTTTCCATCTTAAATATGATCAATCGAATGTAAGAGAACGTAAAATCAGCAAAACACCAGTTGAAAAATTAACTGAAATATTAAAAGTGCATACTGTTTATTACTCCAAAAATTTTTGACTCTGATGAAATAACGTTTCCAATTAACAGTTAAATTTGTAGTTGACTCGATTGATTTTTGTTTCCCGTTTCCAATGAAGGGGAAAGGGTGGGGAGAGGTAATTGTGGATAGTCCAAACGCTTTCAGAGCATGTGTTCAATTGGATTCGGAAAGAGAAAATTTAAACTGAGTAACTGTCCAGTTGGGCAAAACCAGTTCAAGAGTCTGACACCGAATAAAGAAAACACAACGTGTAGAGTCCAGTTATTTCTGAGAAAGAATCGTCCGTTTGTCTTGAGTTTTAATACATGCAATTGAAGAATGGATGCTAAGTGCGGTTCTGACTTTATCTCAGATTTCCAATGGGTTACTGAACACATTCTGGATAACGCCGCCACGTCCACGCATTATGTAATTTTATTTATCAAAAACCAATTTTAGAATCAGATTAGCTCCTAATTTTTTTTCTAAAGCCACGATTATTGAATCAACTGTTGCAATTTCCTAAACAAGCATTTGGATAATGGTTGGGTTGAGATTACAAACTCGACTACTTGTAAACAGCCTCCAGTCATTGTCCACGACACTTCTTTCCATCTCTCGCTCCAAGTAGGAACTGGAGATCTGGGTTGGGAATATTCAGGGACTGATGTCGTTGGATGATGCCGAGCTCGGCTACTTTTGTAACAGCCTCATTGTGGTGGTTCGCAAACATTCAAAAGAACAAAGGGTTACTCTAAACCAGGAACAAATAATGACTCCTTAGGAAGGAAAGAACGTTTGTGGAAAAAGAACACTTAATTCACCTTAAACCCGCCTGGGAATGAATTCAGCAGTGACGATTTGTTCCGACAGTCCATCCCTTCAGAACAATTAAGGGTTTCTGTTTAAGTTCTGTCTGAATTGCACCTTGGAATGTTCTCATTATCCCGCTGGATGCTTCTTGCAGTTTAGCAGCGTGATGGGGGTGTTGGTGGGGGTGGGGGTGTCAGAGGCTGTCTGACCAAATGCAGAGTCTGGTTCAAAAACGTACCTCTAGGTACCTGCAGCTGTGGACTGCAGCAGGACTCCGTTCAAAGACCATGGAACCCACAGAATCTCCCTAATGGGACTCAGACAGAGCCTCCTTGTTGTTTTTGTCCTGCCGTTTTACGACCACCTCGAATAATCCTCAATGCTCTAATTTCCTCATCTTGATTCAGCAGGTAAACGATTTCCGCCTTTCTCATTATCGAGGTGACTGAAAGCACATGGAGCCTCTGAGTTCAAACTAGCCAGTCCCAGACTTAGGTCGACACGAAAACAAGGCCAATAAAATAGAAACCACATTTGCGATTCTCAAAGTGGCTAACTTAGAAAACCATAGGACATCCCGAAATCATTTATCCAGTCTATTACATGAAGGTACGTGTTTCTCCGATCTAATCGAGAAGTCGAAAATACCTTTAGCTCTACATAATTAATGGAAGCTACAGTGAGCCGTCATAAAGAGCCATCACAAGGGCTCATTGTTATTGCAGAACTCAGAATTAGTTTCCCCAGAACTGGCCTTTTGAACGAAGAATCCCATAAACTGTATCCATAACAGCGAACGTCAAATCGTGAATATTGCTTATAATTCAGTATTTCAACACTACAATTCAACCTGTACAAGCCCCGCATTTTACAACATAATTACATCTGAACGAACTGATGCATACGGCATTTGATCGACTGTGTTCGATCCCCATAATCTGGGATATAGTTGTTGCTTAATTCAGGGTCAGGGGGAGCTGATAGCCCAGTGGTGTTACATTTGAGCTATTAATTCAGCGAGCAAGCCCATGTTTGGGGACCCGGGTTCAAGTCCTGGCAGATGGTGGAGTTTGAGTTCAATTTTCTTTAAACAAAAATCTCGCATTAAGTGTCTATTGGTGACTATGGATTGATTGTCAGGAAAATCCCTGGTAGTTCACTAATGTCCTTTAGAGAATTTAGCCTACACGCGACTCCAGATCCACAGCAATTTGGTTGACTCTCAACTGCCCTATGGGCAATAATTAGTGGCCTGGCCAGCGACGCCGTCTTATTCTTTCATTAAGTGAACTGAAATTTTCCAAAAATTGAATACTTGAAGAGAAAGTAGGTTGAGTACCACACGTAGAGCTGGGCTCAATTCTGTGCTCACAGGCCGGTCATTGCAAATGGCGGCACATGGCGGCTTACTGCTCTGAGATGGATTTGAAACTTTACAATTAGAATTAGGTGTGTTTTCACATGTACTCACATGAGTACAATGAAAAGTTAACGAAGTCGCCAGTTACCGCGCCATCTTAGGTCCAAAGGTACCTCGGTACAGTTTCTTTGGAATAAAGTTATGGGATTTGGGGGAATGCCGAATGAACTGCCACGTGTATCAGGTGTATTTCATTGGAGGGTGAAATCCTGTAAGAAAAGCAAGACTTTAAACGCTCTAAATGTTGCAACAAGTTTTGGTGGGAGCATAGTACTGGTTCTGTGTGAATGAAGCTTCCGATGGAATGTAAATATAATTGCAAATGGTTTTGCTGAAGTTTTCCTAAGAATACAACAGTTCCACCTTATGATAATTCGATTTTACAGTAATTAGTTGTTTAAGTTTTGACGGGTAGGGGCGGCGAGGGTTGGGAAGGGCTGTTGGTGGCGGAGACCTTATTCATCCCTCACCAATTGATTTACTAGGGGCATAAATGTTGTTTCTCCTGTCGGGCCCAGGTGCCGGGCTAACTGGTAAGGAACGGATTGTGGAATTTCAGAATGTTGGCCAAAGCTGTAAATAGGTATAAGAAGTCGAAATGTTATAAAAGTAGGGACCTAAATTCAGGTAGTTTACATTTATTAAACGTTTCTCTGGAAAGACTGCAATGAGCTATAATC
The DNA here is from genome assembly GCA_024137785.1 of Ginglymostoma cirratum. Taxonomy (NCBI): domain Eukaryota; kingdom Metazoa; phylum Chordata; class Chondrichthyes; order Orectolobiformes; family Ginglymostomatidae; genus Ginglymostoma; species Ginglymostoma cirratum. The sequence continues at coordinate 26,382,017 of JAHRHZ010000066.1, read as the reverse complement.
TGACTATAATGAGCACAGATTTTATTTATGAACAGATTTATTTGGGAGAAAATTGAAACCATTATTCTGCGCGTATACCCCAAGGCAGCATCCAGCATTTTAACTACAAGAGGGTCCTGCGTGTGACTAAAGTAAATTAAAGAGCTGCGGACGCTGGAAATCTGAAACAAAAACAGAAATTGCTGGAGAAACTCAGCAGGTTTGGCAGCATCTGGGCAAACAAAACAGTGTTAACATTTCGAGTCCAATGGCGAGTGTTATCGAACAAAGAGACCTTGGGAACAATAACAGAAATTGCTGGAAAAGTTCAGCACGTGTGGCAGCATCTGTAAAGAGAAATCAGAGTTATATTTCAGGTCAGGTGATCCTTCCTTAGAACTGACACATCTGAGGAAAGGTCATTGGACTCGGAACTTTAATCTGATTTCTCTTCACAGATGCTGCCAGACCTGCTGAGTTTTTCCAGCAATTTCTGTTTGTGTTTCTTTTTTACAGCGTTCGCAGTTCTTTTGGTTTTTAAAGAGACCTTAGTGTCCAGGTTCGTAGTTCCTTGAAAGTGGAGTCACAGGTAGACAGGGCGGTGAAGAAGACTTTTGGTATGGTTGTCTTTATTGGTCAGTGCATTAAGTATAGGAGTTCGGAGGTCATGTTGCGGCTGTACACGGCATTGGTTCGGCCACTTTTGGACTACTGTGTTCAATTCTGGTCTCCCTGCTATAGGAAAGATGTTGTTAAACTTGAAAGGGTGTAAAAGAGATTGACGAGGGTTAGAGGGCTTGAGCTATAGGGGGAGGCTGAACAGGCTGGGGCTATTTTCCCTGGAGCGACGGAGGCTAAGGGTTGACCTCAAAGAAGGTTATGAAATCATGAGTGACATGAATACGGTGAATAGCCAAGGTCTTTTTCCAACGCTAGGGAGTCCAAAATTAGAAGGTTTGGTTTAAGGTGAGAGGGGAAAATTTAATCGGGATCCAAGGAGTAACCTTTTTGCAGAGGGTGGTGCGTGAATGGAATGAGCTGCCAGAGGAAGTGGCGGAGGGTGGTACAATTTCAACAGTTAAAAGGCATCTGGATGGGCACATGAGTAAGAAGGATTTAGAGGGATATGGGTCAAATGCTGGCAAATGGGACTAGATTAATTTAGAATATCTGGACGGCACGGACGAGTTGGACCTAAAGGCTTGTTTTCGGGCTGTACATCTCTAATTCTTCTTCAAAACTGGCACTAGGCCAGAACTAATGCTGAGTTTATCCAGCAATTTTTGTTTTTGTTTTTTTTTTGCTGGAGAAACTCAGCACTAGTTCTGAAGAAGGATCTCTGGACCCGACATGTTAATTCTGTTTCTCTACGCATATACTGACAGACCTGTTGAATTTCTCCAGCAATTTCTGTTTTTGTTCCTGTGTGTTACTGTTGGGTTTTAGACTGTGTGATGACCTGAGGTAGACTGGCATATGATGGGGTTGATTTCTGTTTTAGAACTGGGCTTGTTTTGACCCGGGAAAGGAGGGATTGTTCCATTCTAATGCAGTACAGGATACCTTTGGGTTATATTGCAGGAGCCGTTAAGCTGAGAAGCTCACTTGTTGATGGATGTCTGAGAGCGTTCATTATTGTACTGCTTCACTGGGTTTTTTTTTTGCAATACTGAGGCGATAGGAGCTGTATGTGAGGGTGCTGGGGTCTGTGAAATGTGTATGCAGAGGCTCCTCAGAGGTGGTTTGTGATTGACAGGATCTACGTCAGCACAGAAGCAAGCAGGCCCCAAACATCCACAACATTAACGGGGAGGCAGCAGAGCACAGGACAGACAGCAGCATTCCGGATCTCCCTGCCACCAGCATCAACAGACCATGCTCAGCTGCGACTTATACATGTAGAGAGAAGAAGGGATCAGATATTAATCCATTTACACAGGAATAACTGGGAAGAGAAACCGGCTCAATCAAGGCGAACATTGCAGAAGCAAGTATAATCTGGGATATCCTTTACTGGGGTCGCCTGCCGCTGCACACCCTGAGACTTCAATCCAGGGTCGTATTTTCATCTGGTGGGAATACTGAGGACCCCACCCCCACTTCAAACAGCTTGGAATCTGTACTTTGCAACACTCGAATGGGGATTCGCTGACAGAACCGGAGAGAAGACAGGTTTGGTCTGTGTAAGTGAGCATTGTTGACAGTTCGTCAATCGACAAACAGGGGATATCTAAAACTACAAGTCTACACCACAGGCCAAGCTAGAAACGCGCTCATAATTTGATATAAATTAAAATAAAGACTCATATACGTCTCTTCATCAGGGTGATAATAGAGAACGAAGGGATTTTTTTTTCTCTTTGAGGCAGTCTAAGCAGGCCTCAGTGTTTGCAAAAGATAACTCCTAACCGATAGCTTCTTAAAGGGAGACGGTTTTAGATCGGGCTGGTGGAATTAAGCTAATATCTGTCTCTGCCCGGCTGCATGACCCCAGGGCGGGCTGTAACCTTTCTGTATATTTAGTTTTCTCCAATGGACGCATTGTCTGGATGCTGCGGCCTTGCAGTGAAAGTGTTTTCAAACTGGCCTTCTCTAGTCTTCTGTCTCTCAACTTTCAGATCAACTTTCTCACCTCACACCTGTTTAACAATTCCAGTTTGAAATTCGACCCTTTCTACCTTCTTATTTACATCTGATTTTCTCTGCCCAGTTATTCAGAATTAGAGCACTGTTTACAGAAACTTCCCATCTGAGTTGATAACTATCTATTTAAATAAGTCGGATGTTTCCTCGCGGTAAATGTCAGCCAACAGAATGCAGTGTTAAACAGCGCTGGGACACATAGCAAATAAATTAACAAAATATCTTCATGGTATCTATACTTCTCTTTCGAATTCTTGGTTAGCTTATGTATGATTTACGTTGCTTTGTAAATTAATTCAGGTTTAATCTTCAAGTAGTAAGAACGTAATTTTATATTTTGGTATCTTTGCATTGACAGCGGGTCTCGCCCATATTAAAGTAAGACATTTGCTCCATTCCTATTTCCCTGATTTGTCAAATTAAAACGGTCTTCTGAATTCTCTGTACTAATGTAACCACGGTCATTAGAAACAACGTTACAGTCACTAGCCCTTCGATAAGTTTGATTATGCACTTTTCTTATACTGTCTCGGTGCACGCGTGGAAGTGTATGCAGATTGCTGGAAATGTGACACATGCAGATACACGATGCACAGAATCAGAAATGTATATTTAAGTCGATGTAAATATGCTGACATTTGCTGAGTTCCAGGAGGGAAACATAATTACTAAACATCCGAACAAAAAATGTTAATCTTGCTGGCAATGTGCTGTACAGACAATCCAACACAAATTGACGTTAAGATATTTCATCTCGAGTTTTATTTTTGTTACACTCGCGGTAGTGATGATATTACAGGGATATTTCAGTGCATTTTGCGCAGAACTGGCCTGCTACGTATATTTCATACCTGGGGGTGGGGAGAGTGGGATTCGAACGCTTTGATTACGTGGTTTAGGCTGTGAAAGTAAGAACGCTCCTTGGGACCAGCAATGAACCCATCTGTACAGAGTATTTAATAAATGTCCCTCTGTCTGAGTGTCAAGTACCGACATACACACAGTCTGCAGTTGCCAAAAAAAAAGCTGTTTTTCTTAGGCTCAATATCTGTTATTTTAAAACAAACGAGTGTTTGACAGCGAATCTGAACCCGGGAGTTCGATATCTCTCGGGTTAGACATTTCTTCTCTGAGCCTGGGAGCTCATGACGGTATAAATCAGAGCCGTCATTGCTTTGCGCCATCAGAAACATTCCAGTTGTTAGTTGAAGGTTGCAAGTTTAAATTATTGCTGACTAGTCGTGGCACAAAGAAATTGACACAAATTGAATTGTGTACCGAGGTGACGTGCTCCCCGAGACGTTGAAAGTAAAGCGCTGAGCCGCTGTGCAGGCGGAGATTCTTTCAAATTGGTTGTAATCTAAAACTCGGTTAGAAATGCAAGTGAGGGGTCTTAGTAAAAACAGTTACTGAGTTGTCATTATCGTTTTTTTTAACAGTCGTACAGCTGAAGGTACAAAACTAGATCTTTAAACGTGGTAATTACAATGAAACTTTAAAATGACTCTTTAATATTATCAATCTCTACCCCCAGCCCTCACCCCCTCAGACTCATGAGGAACACTTCATTGAACGTTTAAAGTTTAAACATTGAAGCCAATTCCGAACGAGTTCCTTTCTAAACTACACCATTTCTATAAAGATTATTAACAGTCTAAAAGACAGATTATTAAAAAGTAAAATTAAATCGGCCCTTATTTCGGTAATAGCATTAGAATTACAGAGCCGTGCAGAGCTGGACCACAGTAAGTTAATACAATGAGGAGAAGTAGACACATCAGACGCCTTTGCATTCTTCGCCCGCTTCCCGCTTCAGGTGGCCAAGCGGTGCCGCTACGCGGAACTCAGCAGGTTCAAGATGGGCTCCCGGCTTCATGTAACCCACCGAGCGAAATAAAACAACAACAGAATACTCTTATCAACGTTAACGAAATGCCGGGGTCAGAACGATAACGGGTGTGTTGTTGGAAATGTGTAGGATCTGGAACGACCGAAACAAAAACAAACCTTGCAATGATTTCTTTCAGTTGGAACAATTGCAAAATAAATTTCGAATTTAAAAGGCGGGACGGAAACCATTTGCAGGCGCGCGTCAGTTTTATTTGCAAATTCTGTTAAATTAATTCTATTGTTTAAACATAAATATTAACGCTTCAAAGTAGTGATGGGCATATAAACATTCTGTCGCCATGTATTTATCTACATCCGTTTTAAACATAGTCCTAGTTTACTCGTGTGTTAGATATTTTCCCTATTCATTGACATTTCACTGTTTTCCTACAAATAACCCAGGTCAAGTGGACAACAGCACACGGTTAACTGGAGACTGTTCCAATTCTCATTATTTCAGTGACAATAGCATCAAACCCTTTCAATTTAGAAAAAAAAAGGCCACGAAAGCACGCCGATATTTCATAACCAAATATTAAACAATCTAATCAAACGGGAGAGATTTGTCGACTCGATTCTTTTAGTGATTTTTTCCACAGCGCAGCTGCTAATTATTTTGCTTAGGTGCATTCAGTTTTATTTTGTGTTCGCTTTTTCTTGATCCTCGCTTCATTTTTGCAGTTCGAAACTTTCCGTCCGTTTTCGAGTAGTCTAGTGAAAATTCAGTGTAGTTCGCACAAGTTGCAGGATCTCCCTGGTCCCTTACTAATAAACAGTTCAAAGTTTAACATCTACTCAGTGCTGCGGGGGTTGTCAATAATTCTAAGGCACAGGTTTGCTCCTCTCTGCCCTAATTACATAGACTGCCTTTAACATAAAGTGGAATAAAAGCTGTACGGAGAAAATAAGCAGTAATAAATCATATCGAAGATTGTAATGTATATTTTCGGCAATATTGCTGCATTGAATTCTAATGAGAGTCCAGGTACCGAGAGAACAGCCACAATACAGAAGCTGGAGATGATAAAGATAGCAATGGGAGGAGGAGGGAAGGCGGGAAGGGAACAAGAAGGGCCATTTTTTGCAACAGAGACAATCAGATAAACTCATTCAAGGCCATTTCTAATTGATTGCCTGCACGCAACAAAATGTGACAGTGTTCCTTAAAAGATGAAGATGGAGAACAATAGTGGGCACCATCGGGACAATTAGAGAAACACCCTTGAACCAAATACTTTGCTGTGAGTTTGAGTGAACCTTCAGTGCTGTTTGGAAATTAATGGAGGGAAGCAAGGTAATATGTAAAGACAGATCAATGCTCTAGATTGGCATTCAGTACAAGATAGTCACCAAGGATTCAAATGGAAAATTCAGAAAAAATAAGTCTTTATCCAGGTAGAGAAAATCTAGGAATTTCTATGACAGAGGCTGTCTGGGGCGGATTCAGATTTATTTCATCGGAAGCCCAGATAAGCACATAAGGGAGAAAACAATCGGGTGTTATACTGATGGAGTTAAGCCTGCATGAGACCCAACTGTAGCATACAGACCGCCGTAGATAGACTAGACCATAACAAACCTGTTTGTTGTCTATATCATCTGTGTATTCGGATGTCATTCCTGGCTGCTGTCTATGATTCATCAATTTGTTTATTTTGACCTCGGCCGGGTTTGAATCAATTTCCTATGACATAGAGCTTCAAACACCGTTAGAGACGTCCTTGAATCCAACCTATTCATGCTGTTTGGAAAAAAAATGTAGGCGGCTAATTCCGCTAGGGATTGTGCATGATTGAAAACAGGCGCCATTTTTCCGGTCACAAGGTAACTTTAAAATAAGGGATACCTGCGATTCTTTATTGCACAATTTAAACAAAACAAAAATTTTAAAAATTCTAATGGAAAATTGCACTGTACTCGTCAATAAAGCAGATACCCAAAAGTTGGCCGAGTCAAAACACATGAAAACATTCATGATCCGAAATCCTTAGGTATTGGACCAAATGAGCCGAAATATTGAGCCTAATTAACGTGGATCGGTGGGGAAGCTGAACCGTGTGTGTTCACGATGTAGCGCCTGTCTTCTTCCCCCAAACCCACCCCAGTACACACACACACACACACACACAGAACTACATTGAAACTTACAAAAAGATTATTGTTAAGCAAAAATATCAAAGGAGATGAACTGATAGGTAGAATTAAAATATACATCAGCATGGTCTAAGTGATTGGCGGAATGGGTTCCAGGGTTGAACGGCCACCTCCTGTTTCTATATCAGGTATCCTAGACTGCCAGTCTACCTTACATTTCCGATAACTGATAGAAATGCATCCGCATTTAGAATTCTACGTTTTTTAAAAAAATTGTCTTAGTAACATTCATATCTTCTGGAACTATTCAAACCTGCCTAATGGACCAGAAGGAGACCATTCGGGCTGTCCAGTCCATTCCGTCTGGTACCTCAACGGCGTTGTCTGCTTGTGTTCCATTGTCCACGGTCCTTATATTGTTCTTAAATATTTCTCCAGTTCAATTTCAAATGAATACTGTGTTTACGCAGATGCTCACCTCCACCAGAAAGAATTTTGAGTAATGCAATTAAATATTTGAAGGCACATCCTTGCGATTGTTGAGCTTTATTCTAAATGCATGCAACCCAATCGATCTGGGTTTACCCAGGGTTCTTTATAGATCCACCTCTATCAGCAAAGGTGTGTCATTCAGTAATTTCAAAACTAAACTGTTAATCTGCAATATCTAGTGATGAAGGAAACATTACTCGCTGTGACTCCGTCACTTTTCCTGCGGGATGAATTATAGCGAGTTCTCTCCAGCAAAATAACAAAAATAGGGAAAAAAACCCCAGCAAATTAAAATAATTCTCCTTCGTTCGTCACACCTCAAAACGTCAACTTTTATTTCTTAAATTACAACGGGGTTCTTATTCTAGAAAAAAAGCGTTCAGAATTTCTGGCGCCTGGATCTAATCTGGGGAGATAAAACAGAAGTTGCTGGAAAAGCTCAGCAGATCTGGCAGCATCTGTGAAGAAAATAATCAGAGTTAATTGGTCGGGTCCTGTGAGCCTTCCTCACAACGAAATTGGAGGTTCTGAGGAAGGACCCGAAACGTTAACTCTGATTTTTTTTTCTTCACAGATGCTGCCAGACCTGTTGATCTTTTCCCGTAACTTCTGTTTTTGTTCCTGATTTTCTGCATCCGCAGGTCTTTCGGTTTTTATCAAACTCGGGAGATGTTTGATTACAAGTCAAGTTCCAATTGACAAGCCTGTTCCATCAGCACAGCATCTTTTAAACTTAAAATCGAATCCTATTGGTGTTTGTTGAGATTCAGCGACGGCCAAACAAGCCATGACGGAGTAACATTTGCGTTGTGTTTAATTAATTAGGCAATAATCGTATTGATTTTTTTGTGTAGTTTAGACCGCGTCTTGTCTTTGAAAAACCACTACTTTATTTTTTCACGTTTAAGGTGTTACTCTTATCAATTTTAATCAATACCTTGTGTGAATTTCCACCAAACAGCCCAAAGCAGGGGTTCTTGCCAGGCATTTAACTAGATGGAGGATGAGCAGCCAGACCCTCTTTGCTCCTTCTGTTTTTCTTCTCCGTGAAACAATTCTTGAACAGGCAACGATTAGACGCATATGTAGAACTCCTCAAACCAATAAAACATTTCAATGTTTACAGTGGGCAGGCAACACTGTCCAAACATTTCAATTAAGTGCGCATATTAAAATCAACCAGGAGGTCTAAGGTGGAGGAGGGGAAGGAGGAGCTGGCCACATTTGTAAGCACACCCGCTGCTCGCAAGGTACCAACTTAAAGACACACGAACCTCCAATTTCGCACGGCATGCTTTTTGAGGAAGGTAAGGCCAATTTTTAACATCACTGAAACATCACTATTATTGCGAACAAAGGTAGGTATTGCTTCTGAAGGTTTCATCACGTGAGCTGCTACTTCTAACTTGGTCACGTTCATCTTTGGGTGAACATTCGGCACATATTTTTGCCCTCATTCCTTCGTTGGATGTGGGAATTGCTGCAATTTATTACTCAGACTAATTGCTAATTGCCCTTGAGGTGATGGTAAGCTTCTTTCTTGAACTTTTGGAGTGCACAAGGCGTAGAAACACCCTCAGTGTTGTTCCGAAGACAGTTCCAGGATTTTGACCCAGCGGCAGTGAAGAGACTGTGATATAGTTCCGAGTCAGGATGGTGAGTGACTTGGAGGGCGACTTGCAGACGTTGGCAGTGCCATGTGGTTGCTGCACTTGTCCTACAAAGTGGTAGTGATTGTGGGTTTGGAAAGTGCTGGTGAAGGAGCCTTGGTACCTTTACCAAGGTGTGTCCTCTAGATGGTCCGCACCACTGCCACTGTGCGGCGGCGGGGGGGCCTGGGGGCTGGGGTAGAGTCAATGTTGAAGATGATGAATATGATGCCATCAAATAGTCTGTTTGTCTTGGATGGTGTCAAGCTTCTGGAGTGTTTTTCTTGAGCTGGACTCATCCAGGCAAATGATAATATATTGTCACAATCTGACTTGTACTTTGTAGATGTTGGAGAGGTTTTGGGGCTTCAGGAGGTGATTTATTTGCTGCAGGATTTCCAGTTTCTGACCTTCTCTTGAAGCCACAGTTATTGATGTAGCTGGTCCATTTCAGTTTCTGGTCAATAGTAATTCCCAGGATATTGATAATGGGGTACTGTGATGGCAATACCATTGAAAGTCAAGGAGACATTCTCTCTTGTTGGAGCTGGTTATTCCCTTATACTTATGTGGTGTGAATGTTACTTGCCACTTATCAGCTCAAGCCTGGATATTGTCACATGCTGCGTAGAAACAGTATTTGTGGAGTCATGAATGGTGCTGAGCAAACGTCAGCAAATATTCCTTCCTTATATTAAGAAGGGAGGCAATTCATGAAGCAGATAAAAATGGTTGGGCTGAGGATACTACCCTGAGAAATGCATGGGGGCTTTTGAGGCACAGTGGTAATGGCCCCACCTCTGAAGCAGAAGACCAGGCCTCAAACCCCACCAGCTGCAGAAGTGTGTTACAGCATGTCTGAACAGGTTGAATAAAAATAGCTATCATGAAGAAGTCCTGGGACCGAGGTAAATGACCTCTGATGTCTATAACCATATTTCTTTGCGCCACATATAACTCCAACCATTCGACTAAGTGATTCTCAACTATTCTCAAACTGCCCCCTCCTTTAAGACTAATAAACAAAGCCAATCAAAGAAAATGAAAAACACACACAGCTATTTTATCACCCCCTACAATCTCTGTCCCAGTTGTTGCTTGCAGGAACCTCCAGGGACTTTCATCATTAGTTCTGGAGATTCAGGACAATCTGAAAGGTTGACAACTCCACTGCAAACTGGGAACTGTACAACAACCATGCTAAAGTTGCAATATGTACACACTTTTAAGTGAAACATTCACTGGGTTTATGATAATTAGAGTCATAAATATAACTTCTGTGGAAAAGAACTGTACATTGGACTTATCATGACTAAAAAGCAGAGGTAGGAATCTGAAACAAAAGGAAAAAATCTAGGGATAGACAGCTGGTCAGTCAGTATCTGTCCAGCTGTTGTCTGTTCTTTGTCCAGATGTTTACAGTGCATTTCCAGATCTTTCTGTTTTTGTTCCAATTTCTCAGCATTTGAAGACCTTTGCTTTTACAATTATGATTAAATCTGATATATATTCCCTGTCACAATGTTTTATGGCATTGCAATTGTCTTAAACCAATGGAAGTTGCTTTCTGTTTTAACTCGAGTTTTCTATTGATATGTTGTGTTTCTGCATCCTCTTAATAAACCAAAATTTACATATTTTAACTGCACATTTACCAAATGAAAATAAATTATTAAAAAAAGTATGCATATACTACAGAGCAAAAGGTACCTGCTTGGTGGTGTGGTAGAGATAGTCTAAATTAGTTTGGGTACACGTTGGCAATTATAGCATCTTATAGCACAGAATTAGTTCATTATAACTACGGTATTTTTTGAAAGAGTTGCCCAATTAATCCCAAAGCCCTTTCAAGTTTTTGATTTTCAGATATGTATCCAATTCCCTTTCATAAACTGCTATTAATTCTGCTTTCAAAATCTAAATCTTAATAACAAGCTGTTGGCCTTTTCCTAACATTGAAAAGAAGTTTAAAGATTTCCTAAGGAGTCTAAAGGACCACCTAGAAAATTTTTAAATCATAACATAACAATGCAGTAGTGTTGAGTAGACTGCTGAGTTCCAATATGGTAGTCCCAGGTCTTTAAAATTCGCTTTGCATTGACTGCAGTGCTCTGAAGCCAAAAATGAAGTGAGACTACATTCCTTCAGATGGTCTTTTATTGCTAACCTAATTATGGTTTGAGAAATTTCATTGAGGTATACTGAAGACTGTGCAGTGGTGCAAAACTGAAAATGCTTTACAGTATGAATATCCTCATTAAGCAGAAAAGTGACTCACTGCATAAGAGAATGCTTGGGAGAGCTTTAATGTGTGACCTTGAGCATCAGGTAAGACAATTTACGAGAAATGTAATAATTTCTGAGCAATGATCGTCGCTATTTAGTCTATTATTAATCTTCTCTTGCAACCTTCATTAAGTAAGGAAAATTGATTAGACTAGGAAGTTAACTAGATGAGTTTACTGTTGCACTAGATTCCTATGTGGTTTGATTCTATTGCAGCTGGAGGTAATGAGAGTGCCCATAGACTTATTATTGTGGGATGTGGGTTTGGCTATGCTTCTATTTTGAACATTTGTTCAAAAGAAGTAAAAATCAAAGGAACTATGGATTGTGTATTTAGAAAGTGATGTGATTGTTCATAAAGTCTGAAAACTATTACCTGGAAATGGCTTATCACAAATCTTTACTTTATTCCTAAATTAAATCTTTAACTTTTACAGGAGAAGCAGAGGTAGTTTATGCTTAACAGAAATCTATTACTTTCTCAATTTCTAAAAGAGAAATGGGAAGGAAGATGATCAACATTAAACTAATATAACCACTGTTTGTAGCACTTACCAAAAAATGGACAGAATTCCAGAATGTAATCCCCAAAACACTGGTAAATATCCAGGCATGGCATGTAATAAAAATGGAATTTGACACAGTCACTCACCATAAACCAGTATGTCTGATTATACGGAATAGCAGACCTTTTGTATGTGTAGGCAAGGGCATTAACTTTCAGTTGACGTGGAAAAAATGTACAAATTGCAGAAGTCAACTTGCAAAATATTGATGAAAATTTTGGAATGCTGTGTAATAAAAACAGAATTTGACTTATTTTGTGACTAAGAAGCAATGAATCGCGATATAATTACTGAAGAGTTTCAATCATGAATCTGTTCAGATCCACTGCAACCAATATGAAATATGACTTCCAAATTCATATCTTCACAAGAGATGTCGTGTCCTCGTTTGTCTTTTATCACATTGCCTTTTTCACATGTCAGCACCCAAGCATGCAGTTACAGTCTTCCAGACTGCAGAAACACAGGGAAGGATGGAATTGGATATAAAACAGAGCAGCTATTAAAAACAATGGCGCAGTGATATAATAGGTTTAGAATCACCCAACATTGCAGCCAATTCCAGAACCTGGTTCAAGTTTCATAAGAGCATTAGTGAAAGTCTGTGGGATTATTCAATTCTAATTTTGGCAAAACAAATATATATATACATATATACATGTGTAAGTAAGATCAGTAGGCCCCTTCAACTGTTAAAAAAATTTCTTTACTTTTGAGTTCAGAAAATGGAAGCTTTAAAGCAACATGATCCATTGACAATGAAGTGTTAACAAATCAAAATTTAATCTGGATTCTGATGAGTGTAGGAAAATCTATTCATTTTACATATTACAAAGGGTTACATAAATTCATAGCAACAAACAGGTCAATCAGCCCAAGTGGTCTTTGATAGCATTTATATCCATGTGAGCCTTCTTCTATGCTATGTTATCTAACACTATCAACATATTATTCTTTTCCTTTATCTCTCATGTGCATATCTAACTTCTCCTTAAAAGTATCTGAATTACCTGAATTACTCCTAATGAGTTCCATCTTTAACCACTTTTGGTAGGAGAAGCTTCTCTTCAATTCCCTAATGGATTCTGGTGATGATCAGTTAACTATTTGGCTTTAGTGATTGCAATTCATTAGTTATTTTAGGAAGACATGTCTGAAAAGCACATGTGATCAGAGAGAATTGGTTAGCCCATTAAGTCTACAATACTATTAATACAAATAGTACGTTTATCAATGACAGGAGCTACAGCTCATGGTTGTTAATGGGCTTTTCCAATATCACTAACTTTAAAATTGGTAAAGAAGCAATAAAAACTGTTAAAATTTTAATTTTTAGGATTTAAACTTGAAGCAAGGTAAAAAAGAAAGCCATTCAACCCATTTCATTCAACCTCAGACCTAGATCCTGGTTCATTACTCATCCAATACTTTTTGAGTAATAGCTGCAACAGGAATCAGTCCATTTTGTTTCTGAATGTGTTGACCATGTCTGCCTTCTCACTTCAAAGTTATAATAACATTGCACAAATTAATAGGTCAAAGTACAACACCATTAATATAAGAGGGAACATTGAGTTGTTATGTTATAACACAGAAAGCCAGTTAGTGAAGGCTGGCTCTGGCATCAATCTTTACTCAGTCTGATATGTACATATTAAAAACATATACTTCTTAATTCAGCATGGTAGTCTTAGCTACCCCTACCTCACCTCACTCTCTCTCTCCTCTCTCTAAAAGTGTATAAAAGCAATCTTTTTGGACATATTATGACAATATCCATCGAAGGTGGAACTGGAATGCAGATCTTCTAGCCCAGAGTTTGGGACACTAATATTGAGCCAGTTAACGCCTTCTCTCACTCTCTTTCTGTGCATTCAAGGGATGCTCCCCACCTGCATTTAATTAAACAAGACTGATATACAATCAACATAGCAGTTTTAAAAGAAGTTTATTGTATTTCTGTAGTTGAAATTCCTGGCACAGGGATCCTCAAGCTTGGAATGAGATGGTGATTCTTCCTGTAAGTGAGATCCCGTAACTACTTAAGTGGGTATGAGTCATTTGAAATAGATTTGATCTTTGGTAATCGAAGACTTGAGGGAGCCTTGCATACAATGTTATATTACAGTTATAAATAAGCTATTGCAAGATGTAAAAACTTTGCAATCACACCAGGGTGAAAATATGAGAGATGCTTTCGGTTAATATTGACTGCTAAAGGTTGGAGGTGACTGATCATGAAAGGCCTTGAGCTAATGCGAATGGTTCAGTTTTGCTCAGAGAACATTATAATATTCAATACACTATATTTGTCTTATATACATTAAATCACTCATTATATTGTGGGATATTGGCTTTTTTTTTGCCTGTTAGTGAATTGCTTCAAATGTTTTCCAAAGGTGAATGGCCTTTTATTGACATTCATGTCTTCAAAAATAGGTCAAAAGTCAACCTACAGTTCCTATACTATGTGCCCATAAACATAAGATAAGCACAATAGATGATAGATCTTTTGTTATGTGTGTCTAAAGGCAAGTTGCTGAAAGTTACTGTTAATACTTTTATCTGAAAGGACTATTCCTGCTGAAAAATCTGAAATTAGTACATTTTTGAGTTCAAACACAAATTTACGGTTGTTGGTTGTAGGATTATGTCTTATTTTAAAATCATCAATGTTATATGAAAGAGTATAATTTTCATTCAAAGAAGAAGAGCTGTTTCAAAGAAAAATACTTCCAGCAACTTTCATTAGGTTTTATATCAGACTGAAGGTAGTATTTCATCTTGGTCAACATATCTAAATTAGATAATCTAATAATTTGTGATAACATTTTTTTGTGGGATCTTGTTGTGTTCAAATTGACTACAATGCTTAACTTACTACTTCACAACAGTGACTATCTGACAAAAGTACTTCTTTGGTTGTAAAGCACTTTTGGATGTTTTGTGTTTGTAATAGATGCTATTGGAATGCAAGCGCTTTCTTCAAATATGTTCCTTAGGATAAAACTATAAATAATATTCTGATGAACAATTTTATAATTGCAACATCAGGACTATCTTTAGAATACTTACATTATTTAGAACTGTATATCTTTCAATGCATTCTTCGAATGAAGTTAAGTTCATATTTTTCTTAGTTTCTAACAACTTCAGTTAAAATGCTGGGTTTATTCAATTTTGTGAGATTGAGTCTTATTACTTGGAACAACAATGCTTAAAACACTTAAATACAAGGTCTTGCACGTATTAAAATCCATTTTCAGGTGAAACATATGAAGACATTATAAGAAATAGAAGCATAAGTAGACCATAGAGCACTTAGATCTTGTTCTAAATTTCAATGAGAGTATTTTGACCTCAACTCCATACCTCCCCTGGAATCCAAATATTGATTGACCTCAATCTTGAATATACCTTCAACAACTGTGCATTCATGACTCTTTATAGTATAGAATTCCCAAGATTCATGTCAACCTGAGTGAAGAAATTTCTCCTTATCAGGCAGAAACAATTAGTTTCTTAAATTGCCAGAATGCCCCTTAGTTCTAGACTCTCCAGTGCACAGGAACAGCTGTTGGCATCTACTCTGCAAAGCCGCCTCACAACTTTAGATCACCCCTCATTCTCCTAATCCTGAAAGATAGCAGGCACATTCTATTCAATGTCTCAAAATAAGACAACCCTGTTATCCTAGGAATCAATTTAGTGAACCATTCCTAGATAAGTCAACTAAATTGGGTGCGATGCTTTGGGTGCGGTCTCACTTGGAAATAGCTCATCAATTCAAACTTTCTCTGCTGTAATTTTCACAGCTTTGCTTTTTTTGTTGTGTTTTTGTCTTAATTCTATCCTCCCATAAACTGGAGGTCACAAAAATAATTGCTGCCTCTGTGTGCAACATCATATAAATATTTCCTTGCCTTCTCCCTGATGCCAGGTTCTTTGAGAGGCTTTTTGTGTTGTATCTGAGTGTCCTATTTACATTGTGGTTACTCGTCTAAAAAGTATTTATAGTTCAGATTTGAGCCAGGCCAGAACCCTGTTTAGTTTGCTTAACTTCTGGCTGCTTGGGTCTCTGATTCACTTTCCATGTTTAGTGCCGGCACAGAATATGAATTCCAAACATGTAGTGAGAATAAATCCTAAAAAGCAAATGGCAACTAGCACTATCAATGACCTAAACAAATACTATAAATGGCAGTACATGTTTTCTAGCGTTTTCCGTTGTCTGTGCAACGTTTTGGGACATCCTCAGGTTGTAAAATACATTAAATAGATATAACACTTTTAACTTCTTCAAGAACATAATTTTCTTGTGGGTCACAGATGCATTCTTTTTCTCCTGATATTTGTAGTACTGGATAATTGGTGATTGCTTATAATGAGATACTACTGAAATAATTTTAGGTGAATAGTCAATATCGCATCTCAATTCTCCAGCCGAGACAGTTCCACTATGACTAAAACTCCGTAGATTGTAATTAACGGTAAAAGTGTTTGGAATGACCTGAGATTATGAACAAGAAAAATACAAATTCTTTTTACTTTCAACAAGTTATCAAGATACTTGCCGGAACTTTTAATTTTGGAAGAATACAAGCCATGTAGTAGTGAAGCGATCACCTATTCTACACCTTCCTGATTGCCCTTCCCAATGACATGCATAATAGACAGCTAATCACAATTGTTTTGCCCAGTGTTTTGCACAGAAACGATTTCAAGACTGGATATGGAAAAAGAAAGCATTCTACAAATGCTGTTTTCCGTGAGCTTTTATTTTTAAAGAACAAAATGCTAGAAATAAAGGGTAATACTTAATCTGAAGTATCCAAATGAATTTAAACAGAATTAACAAAGTAACACCTTAGATCTTCTACTCACAATGGGTGAAATAGCCTCCTGTAATGCAAAGTTCTGCAGTGTAACGATGTATCCTTGTCTGATAAATGAGGCATAGATATGATAGTGCGTAGGAACAAAAACAGTTAGACACATATAAGTGCCACAAACTAACAAAATATTTGGAATAATCCTCAATAACAATACTATATGCTTGTTACAAGGAGAATCTATATTTACATGTTTTTGTTTAACTTCGTTCCTGTGATTCAAAACCATGAAATCAAGTTCTTTCTACTACTGCATTGTGAAAGTCAATGGCTCCAACCACTGCGGAAAGTGAAAATGCACAAGGTGCCAGAATTGAAAACTATGAAGAAAATGCACATGAGAATGTACAAAAACAAAGTGAATTATAGAAAAAAATGAATGATAGAAAGGAATATATTCAAGAAGTTCTTGCATACCTATGAAAACAACTGAAGAATCAAAATCAGTAATAGTGGAAGGATGAAACTACAAGATCATTGAAACTGATTGTCCTAGTTTGGGATGCCCTGTTTCAAAATTAAGGGTTTTGAAATGTTTTGGGATTCTACCACATTTAATCCATCAATAAATTATATGAGTACATTTCACCATTAGTCAATCCTACAACTGATTCATTTATATACTTTCTTCAAGCAAACATTGATGTTTAATGATAAATCTGCATGTAAAACTTATGTTACTTTACAAAATGGTATTGTTAAATTAGTTTGCTAATACAATGACAATTTTAGTACAGCACATCTGAATTGTCTTTGGTATCATGGAATCAGATTTTGCTATTTTCAAGCTTAAACCTTTATTTCAAAATCTTGCATTTCTTTCATAAAGGCAACAGCCGCTCTGAATGAATGTCCACAACCTAATTTTTTTCTACAGTTCTACCAGATCACCACCTCCACCCACCCAATCCTGACTTTCGGAGAAACTCTGTTTGTGTTTCTTAGAGAGATTACCTTTTAATAAACCTTTACACAGCAATATTTTCCCAATAATTTTCTTCTACCATTAAGATAACAGAAAAATTTACAGTAACAGTAATATCTCTTGTTACTTTGCACCTGTTTGCACAAGTCCAATTTTTCAATTGTTAACCAGTGGAAATTGCCTCTATAAAGAAGGAATTCTTTTGCTCTTGTATAGCGCCTTCCACATCCTAGGTGTGTCTCCAAGCACTTCACAGCCAATGAAATAATTCTAAAAGTATAAATTTGAACTTGTATGCAGCAAGGGCCCAAAAACAGAGATGAAGTGAAATTATCAATCTGTTTTATTAATGTTGATTCAAGAATACATAATGGAAGAATTACAGGCAAACTCCTCTGCTCTTTGTCAAATAGTTTTATGGGATAAAATAACTCAAGGAACTGTGGATGCTGAAAATCTGAAACAAAAACAACAATTATTGGATAAACTCAGTGGGTCTGAAGAAGGGTCACTGGACTTGAAACGTTAACTCTGGTTTCTCTCAATAGCTGCTGCCAGACCTGCTGAATTTCTCCAGCAATTTCTGTTTTAGTTTTATGGGATGTTTGAAATTCACCTTAAATGGTAGACACGGCCGCAGCTTAAACTCATCTGAAGGACAGTACCTTGCCAAAGTTATATTCTCCCAAGAGTACAGTCACTAAGTCACAACACACACCCAGCACTGGCTTGTAGCAGCTCAATGAACATTAAGAAGGGTTGGACTTAAAAAGACAAAGATATTTGTGAGGTATTTATGATGTTGGTGGACTTCAGCCAGGGTAGAGGAGCAACAATCAGCCACAGCAGCCTCGGATTTTAAGGGAAGGTAAAACACCCCACGACTTCTATTCCTGGTGGCTATTCAGTAAATGGCAGTGACAGTACCAGGCCCAATATGTTCCTTTAGCAAGCCAACCCTCACTCTCCAGATTTACAAAGGACTAGTAGTCAGGGCTAGAGGCCAGTGAGATCATAAAACCACTCGAATGAAGAAGATTGGTTAGTTCAGGTCAGACCGGGAGAAACAACAGGAAAAATGAGAAATCTGGAGATAGTAAAATCACTGGAAACTCCTTGGATCGGATGCAGAAAACCTTTCTGCCCCAAAGGCATTACTTCACAGAATTCAAGGCCTAGCGACAGCACAAATGTTTCCAGGTTTTCCAACGCTCCTCAGCAGTCCCCAAACTCCCAATGACTGGGGGGCTACCGTCCACAACAACAGGCCACCTGTGGTAAAATCATGGCAGACAACCCTATCACTGCCATGTGCAGCCTTGGGGGCAGCTTTTCATTTGGACATTGAGATCCAGGGGCCCCAGAAAAGAACTGTCCATAGGAGAAGGAGTAAAACATTTCTTTCCTCAGGTCTGTGCAGCTGTTTGGATGCCATTTCTAAACTGCAGCTTAAGTTCAGGTTCTTCACATGGGGCTATGGGTTTTAATTAAAAGGTATAAAATCAGGTTCAAACATCGACTGTGGATCAATTCAGCAATCTCACCCAAACTCATGAAGGGAGTGTGGTTTGGAGATAAGGTCCCATGGTCTCCATCTTGCTCTCCATTTCAGCATGAAATTCCCTTTTAAATGAAGTGAGAGGGTAGATTTAATCTAAGTGTGTTAATAGATGGTGAGCACCATGACTTAGGGTGGCATGGTCTCATCTCTAAGTCAGAGACAGTGGGTTCACATTCTACTCTCGATAGTTGAGCCTAAATGAGACTGACGTTCAGTGCAGAGGGTTGCCTTCATAGACCCTCCTCTGTCCTTGCAATGCAGAGTAGTGCCAATAGTTTGGGTTCAATTCCCACACCCAGCTGATGATACCATGAAGGTCCCTCTTTCTCAACATTTCCCCTTGTCTGAGGCATGGTAACCCCCAGGCTACACCACATCAGTCTGTTTGCACCATGGTGAGCTCTATGGTACTGTAAGTGGATATAAAATATCTCATGGTAACACTCTAAAGAAGAGCACTGGAGTTATCCCCATGTCCTGGTCAATATTTACCTCTCGCTCAACATCACTAAAATAGGCTCTCTAGTCATTAACTTGTGGTTGTTTGTGGGAGTTTGCTTCCAGCAATTGCTCCACTTCTTACATTCTACCAATGACTACACCTCAAAAATATTTCATTGGCTATCTGAATTCATGAAATAAGCTGTTTAAATGAAAATCTTTTTGGAAGAGTCCATGAATGGACCTTGTTCCAGGTACAGATTGAATTCTAATATCATTTAAGGGAATTATTAAGGGGAATAGTTGAGAGTGAGCTTTAAAACTTTATAAATCCAACTAGGCAAAATCAGTGCTGTAATTGTATATCATGAACTCAGTGCTGCAGTGAATGCTGATTAAAGTTTTCATAAACGGTTGAAGAATCGCCAACGGTTCTGCTCAAGTCAGTTTTCTTTCCAAATTCTCTATAGTAATATAAAATGGAGCCAATCATAAATCTCAATTCAAAGCTGCAGTTATAAAGACATGTTAATTACTTCAAGTTCTGGGACGGTTTCAGGACATACTGCCTGCCAATACAGGGAAGGGAGTATGCACTTTTAATGATGAAGGCAAAAGAAAGACTTGCATTCACACCTGACTTCTACAAGCATATGCTTCTAGAAAGGAAACGTTTCACTGCCAGATAGTGGTTGGGAGTACTGTTACGGGCCATTTTCCTCTTTTGAGCCCGGGAGCACTGAAGCCAATTGGAGCATCTCTTCACCAGTTGAAAGTTGCCATTCAGGTCGATAGGGCCACAAAAAGAAAACAGAGCATCAGGCTTAATTCTTAGGTAGATGGAATTAAAAATTATGTTAAACTTGTGTCAAAACTTGGCTCAACCACACTGTAAAGTAGTGTGAACAATTCTGGGACTCCATATTATAAAGACATAAAACACCAGAGAGGATGCATACAGACATATTAGAAACTTTAGAGAAACAAAAATGGTTATAGCGCTAGAGAAAGATTTCACAGTTGACAATCTTTTTCCATAAACGGAGAAGACCAAGACTTATTAGATATCCTCTAGGTTATGAATGGGTTTGATAGAGCAGTAAACTGATATTTTACCAGTAGTGAGTGGAACCGCCCACTATCATGAATCCCACTGGCTTCCGTGTGGGTTAGTGTGTGAGGGCAGCTCACACTCAGGCACCCTTTGGCCAATGGAGGGTTTAATATTGTTCAATCAGCTGAGGAATCAGAGAAGGAAGACAGAGTTTCCAAGCATTGGAACTTTTTTCTAAAAAATATACCTGATTTATGATATTTGTTATAAAGATACATCACATAGAAATTAAAATTCACATAAAATGCAATGCAAATTAATATTTTGCAACATTGTGCAAAAGATGCCTAACTAGGTACCATGTAATGTTATATTTATAATATACATTTACCTATCATGCCAAACATTCTCTAGAGCGTACACCTCAAGAGATTCTACATGGGTCCCAAACTTTGGTGGGCTCTGGCAGGAGGACCGTAGACAATGGCCTTTCCCCACTGCATTAGGAATTTACAGGTAGAGGAGAAGGGTCCCTAGGTGTACGAAACCATAATATTCTGCTTGTCCTTGGTTTACTATAAGAGGGGTTACATTGTATCAATACCAAATTGATGGTAAAATGGGATTTTGTAAGTTCAAGACAAGATTTCCAATAATTCAGGTGCGATTTTAAGGAGGTACCTTGAAAATATTTTTACAGCTGTTTGGGACAACTATTTTTCCTATTTTTAACAGGAAATTTGGGGCTGTAAAATGTTAATGTACATGTGCTGTATATTTGCATAATCCAGCTGCAGTTCCACTTAATACAAAAATTTGTTTGATTCTGTTTGATCATTGTATTGACACTGGCATAGGTTACCCCCATGGAGACTAGAGGAGCTGGAGTTATTTTCTGTCGAGCAGAGAAACCTGAACGAAAATGTTCAAAAGGGCACTGACAGAGTAGATAGAGAGGAACTCGATGGAAGAAGGGCTTGTTATCAGAATATGCACATTTAAGGTAATTTCCTGAATAAGCCGGGGAGAGATGAAGAGAACTATTATATGTAGCAAGTGATTGTGATCTAGAATGCACTGCCTGAAATACTGGTGGAATCAGATGTGTATGGAACTTTACAACTAAAAAATTAATGGGAAAATATTTCAGTCTTGAGGGAAGATACAATAATCGGTCTACAGTATTTGGATAATTTGTCAAAGAGCACAGTTTATGTTACGTAACTGTGATCTATTGTGATTTACAGTGGGTGTGCTTGCCCTTTCCACTTAATATTGAATTCCCCTGCAACTTTCTTACTTACCAAGTTGACACTAGTGCCAGCAGCAATGCTACAAAGGCAAAACATGGTTGGAAACCCACTGGACTGAACAGAGATGTGTTTATATATTAGAAATTGGGAACACCATGAAGTGCACTGAAATGAGTTTATAATTAGTACAAAAACCACTGAAATGAGCAAAGTTGTTATTTTTTCCTCCCAAGTGAGAAAAACTGGAAATAACTCACTTAAAAAAGAGAAAGACCAAGTGCACCAGGTCTGTATTAAGTTTGTTGGCAAGTTACAAAAAAGGTCTATAGGAGACATTTGTTTCTATGTTCATTTTTAAAATTCTATGCATAATGCAAAATATATCTCATCGAATTGTGGGGCAGACTTGATGGACTGAATGGTCTACTTTGGTTTCCATGTCTTATGGTCTTATGTTACTGGTAAGATCCATTATTACAATTTGTGTATAACTGTGGAGTATCTTCTTGAATAGACGAGTCAGTATTCATTTACACAATGTCCTTGAGTGAATATATTTGCTACTGTGTTGATTCTTTAGGAAATGCTGCAAGAGAAGAGTGTGGCTGAGAGTGATGAGAGCTTTCTAGCAGCTCAGGTAGATGGACATCAGGAACACAATGTGCAGTCTCCAGGTCATGGAGCTCCAGGAGCAAGCAGCATGTCTCCAGGTAGCCCCCAGGGACAGGACCCGGACCAGGTAAGCAACACTATGTTGCACTTTCCTATGGGATAACATAAAAGACAGTTTGTAGATGAAAGTATCAAAATCACACACCCCCAGCTTCCCTGTGAAGAATCTGCCATTCATTTCTCCTCCCTCCATAGCTGTGTGCTCAACATAATCTGATGGTGTACCTTAGGCAAACCTTGAGTTGTGCTTCAAACTCATATTGAATCCATTCTTAAGACTGTTTTCTTTCATCTCTAGAATTTCAGCTGAATTCACTCCTCCTTCATTCCCATCTGTTGCTGAAAACATTTTTTTGCCTTTGTCAACTCCAGGCTTGGCTTTTCTAACACCTTTCTTGACAGCCTTCCAACTTCCACTGTCCATATACATGAACTCATTTGGCCATCTAAACACTATCCTCTAAGATCTTCCTTGGTAGCCTACTACCCTTTAGCGACAGAGTTCAAAATCCCTAGCCACATCTACAAAGTCCCCCATGCCTAACATTTCACAATGTCTGCAATATCTTCTGTTTTTAAGTACCTGTTATGCCCAGTATAGTTCTAACGCTGGCCAATCACATGTTTACAAGGGCAGAAGAATGTAGCATTTTTTAAGGAGAAGGATGAAGACAGCAGCTTTGGAAGTAGAATTGGGGAATAGAATTAGGGAAAGAGAACTGTTAACATCAGTGAACATTTTGACAAGGGTTGCAAGTTGGAAGGTTAGCTGTCTAGTGGGAATAGGGTTAAGAGAGAAGGAGATGGGTCTCTTATAACAAGATGATCTTAAGGAGAGAATGAAGAGAAAGCAGAGCAAGCTATAGGTTCAGGCAGGAACTTCGGGAGAAGTTCGGCCCTTTGGACAAAGGGAAACCAGGAAAATACCAGAGGCAGCTGAATAGTTGGTTTCGATCTCATGGACGAAGAATTTTGCAGACCACTTGCATTTGCTGTTGGAATGAGATTAGAGGAGACAGGGGAGAGAGATTTTAGAAGATAGTTTGCATTACAAAAGAGAAGCTTGTTTGCATCGTTTGCAGTTAAGGGAATTGGGGATAATGGGAATCTTTGGCAAAGAAGGACAGGACCCAATAAACAACAATTTATGTGATCCAGTAAGGTTCAGAAATGAATAGATTGAAGCAAGTGCCTCCCATTTCCCATTCAAATCTACCCCCCTGGGACCTGAGTACCAAACTAAATGACAAAGATAAGAAAGAGAAAATAATGTTTTCTTGGAAGATTAGGTTACCAAAGGTGGAGGTGACATTGTGGTTGAGTGGACCAATAGCTACAGAACTGTCATACTGAACAATGGAGGGTCAAAGCTTAGATGTGCAATTGTAAGTGAATAAGGAGAGAATTCTTTTTCAGTCCAGGGATGAACATAGAAAGATATAGAATTGGAAAGAGGAAATGGCACCAGATGGAGACTAGGAAATGATCAACAATGGATACACTTGCAAGGCATATTATTGCAAAATTGCACTTTCACTGCCTTCAAATTTGTACCCATTAAATCTGATTAATTGATAATTACATATCGTGAATGTACAATTGTGCCATATTTTTCTGGAGAAGAGTAATTTTAGATTTATTTATTTGTCACATGTACTAAGTATAGGAACACATAAATACACTGAAAAACGCTGACGCCCACTTGGTTACAAAAACCAGAAATAAAAGATTTTAACACAGGCCAAAAGGTAAACAAGAAAAAAAGAAAAGTCCAGATCTCAGAGTCTCAAATCCCATCTCCACATTAGTGCAGGCGCCACTCCAATCGCTAGGACATCCAGGAAGCTACCGCTGCTGCTGCTGCCCTAGGAAAGGCTCGTTCTCATTACCTTTATCGCCTCACTGGCCCTGCTCTGACCGTCCACTGCCCCCTCACAGGCCCCGCTCTCACCGCCCACTGCCTCCTCACAGGCCCCACTCTCACTGCCCACTGCCCCCTGCCCCCTCGCCACCCACTGCCCCCTCACCGGCCCCGCTCTCACGGCGCACTGCTGCCTCCTCACCGGCCCTGCTCTCACCACACACTGCCCCCTCATTGCCCACTGCCCCCTCACCGGCCACACTGTCAACGTCCACTGCCCCACTCTCACCGCCCACTGCTGCCCCCCACCGGCACGACTCTCACCGCTCATTGTCCCCTCATAGGCCCCACTCTCACCGCCCACTGCTGCCCCCCACCGGCCTGACTCTCACCGCTCACTGGCCCCTCACCGCCCACTGCCCCCTCACTGTCCCACTCTCACCGCCCACTGACTCCTCACCGCCCACTGCCACCTTATAGGTCGCACTCTCACTGCCCACTGCCCCCTCACTGTCCCACTCTCACCGCCCACTGCCACCTCACCGGCCCCACTCTCACCACCCAGTACCACCACACAGGCCCCACTCTCATCGCCCACTGCCCGCTCACTGGCCCCACTCTCACCACCTACTTCCCCCTCACCGCCCACTGCCCCCTCATAGGCCCCACTCTCATCGCCCACTTTCCCCACACCGCCCAATGCCCCCTCACTGTCTACTGCCCCCTTATAGGCCCCACTCTCACTGCCCATTGCCCCCTCACCGGCCCAGCTGTCACCACCGACTGCCCCCTCACCGGCCCTGCTCTCACCGCCCACTGCCCCCTCACCGGCCATGCTCTCACCGCCTGCTACCCCTTCACCGGCCCCACTCTCATTGCCCACTGCTGCCCTCCCACCAGCACAACTCTCACCGCCCACTGCCCCCTCACCGGCCATACTGTCAATGTCCACTGCCCCTAAACGCCCACTGCCCTCTCACCGGTCCCACACTCATGCCCACTGCTGCCCTCTTGCCGGCCCTGCTCTCACCACCCACTTCCCCCTCACCGGTCCCACTCTCACCGCCTCCGCCCCCTCACTGCCACACTCTCACCACCCACTGCCCCTCACTGGCCCTGCGCTCACCGCCCACTGCCCCCTCCCCGCTGCCCCCCCCACCCCCGGTCTCACTGCCCACTGCCCTCTCACCGGCCCCACTCTCACCGCGCACTGCCCCCTCACCGCCCTCAGTCTCTCCGCCCACTGCTCTCTCAACGGTCCCGCTCTCGCCCCCTCACCAGCCCCACTCTCACCGCCCACTGCTGCTCCCCACAGGCCCCACTCTTACCACCCACTGCCCCCTCACCGGCCCTGCTCTCACTACCCACTGCCCCCCCTCTGGCCACGCTCTCACCGCCCACTGCCCCATCACCGGCCCTGCTCTCACCGCCCACTGCTGCCCCCTCACCGGCCCCGCTCTCACCACCCACTGCCCCCTTACCGCCCACTTCCCCTTTACCGGCCCCGGTCTCACCGCCCACTGCTGCCCCTCACTGGCCCCACTCTCACTGCCCACTGCCCCCCCACCAGCCCCGCTCTCACCGCCCATTGCCCTCTCACCGGCCCCACTCTCACCGCCACTGCTGCCTCACTGGCCCAGCTCTCACCCCCTACTGCTGCCCCCTCACAGGCCACGGTCTCACCGCCCACTGCCCCATCACAAGCCCCACTCTCACCGCCCACTGCCCCCTCACCGACCACACTCTCACCCCCCACTGCTGCCCCCTCTTGATCTGCCACCGTCGCTCTGGCCCATGGTTAATCCGCCATTGCTGAAATCAGGGAGCCCTACCTGGCAGATATAAACAAGAATGTTAGAGGTTCTGTTCACTCTGAGAGCTGGCTGTGAGGAAGCCGGGTCAGGGTTGAGTATCATGCATGTGTGAATAAAGGGTGACTTGGTGACAGCATACCAGCCTCTGGGGAGTTATTTTAGTGGCAACGAGAGGAAAAAAAATACATTCCTGAAGAAATTTGCTCATAACAGTTATCTTTAAGTTGTGGTAAACATTTCCAGCAACATGCTGTTACTTGGGAAGTTTGATTTGCTTGATCCTGCTGTCGAAGACTGGGCCCAGTATCTAGAAAGAATGTGTTATTCTTTTCTGGGAAAATAACACTGGGGCAGATGAAAAGCAACAAGTAATTCCCCCGGGGTAGTAGGAACTGTCAATGCTGGAGTCGGCGATAACAAGGTGTAGAGCTGGATGAA
>JAHRHZ010000066.1:26311608-26355107 GCA_024137785.1 Ginglymostoma cirratum | reverse complement strand
TGACATTTCGGGCCTAAACCCTTCATCAGAAATGATGAAGGGTTTGGGCCCGAAACGTCAAGTTTTCCTGCTCCTATGATGCTGCTTGACCTGCTGTGTTCATCCAGCCCCATGCTTGTTATCTCGGATTCTCCAGCATCTGCAGTACCTTTTATATCTAGGAGGCATGTGACTTTGGTTTAACTCTTAATGAGATGCTGAGAGACCGTCTAGTATGTGGGACTAATGGTGTAACCATGTAAACGTGCCTACTAGTTGAAGCCCAATTGGACTTCAAACATGCACTACTACTGGCTTTGTCATTAGGAAATGCAGCAAGTCGAGATTATGAGTTACAGGGTATGCTGGTGGAATTGGACACACTGGCCGGGCCGACTGAGCTTGGGGAACACCAGTTCAGTAAAGGCAATTGCATAGTGTCACTCAGGACACATCCTGGACAGAGGGACTCTAGGTCAGCCCACAGAAAAATTCCAAAAGGAAGCCAAGCCTCAGCCAAACGGTTAACATTTTCTTCAGGATCCGGGCTGGCAAGCCATTGTAGTTTCTACCGGTATGCGGACTAGACACAGCAAAAGAGTCAGACTAGGCCTGAACTGAGTAAAAGGACTCATAGGCTAGTATTGAGGAGAGTGCATACCATGGAAAGTCCACCTATTTCTGACTTAGCAACATTCAAATCAGAACCAATCAAAATAAACATTCGGTTAAATAGTCACCTGGTTCTAATGGAGGTAGATACCAACGTAGCTGTATCAGTGATTGCAGAGCCAGTCTTTAATAAAATTTGCTCTGGACTCCAACACTTGAATTTCCGTAGACTTTGGCTAGACTGAGAACCCATACTGGGGAACCTTTACATATTAAGAGTAGAACTTTGGTTCCGGTCTTGCATGAGAAGTTCCACTGATTGTAGTAAAAGGCTCGGGCCCAAGCCTGATGGGGTGAAATTGATTGAGAAAGATTCACCTTGATTGCCTCAATACTTTTCGATTAGAAAATGGCTGCCTGAGTGAAGTCCCAATTAACTACTGGACGTTTTTCAGGAAAATCTAGGGACTATCAAAGGAGCCAAGGCCACCTTGCATGTTGACCAGGAAACAATTCCATGATTCTGCAAGACTCGCTCAGTGCCATTTGCCTTATGGGCAAAAGTAGAGGCAGAAATCAGAAGGCTGGAAAGTGAAGGAATTATCAAACCAGTCCAGTTGGTGGAATGGGCAGTACCAGTTGTACCAATTGTGAAGCCTAATGGGTCGGTTCACCTTTGCAGGGATTTTAAACAAAAGGTTTACAATGCACTTCTTGCATTTAGATAAACACCCAATCCCGTGAATGGAGAATTTATATGCAAAGCTGGCAAGGGGGGGTGCTGTCCTTCATGAAGCTGGACATGATCCAATTGTACCTGCAATTGTGGTTAGATGAGGATTCCCAGAAGTATGCTACAATTAATACTCATAAGGGTTTGTACTAGTGTACAAGACTTCCATTTGGGGTCTTGTCAGCCTGTGCCATTTTTCAGAAGGCAATGGAGAGCATTTTACAAGGTCTACCCCAGGTCGCCATTTATCTGGCTGACGTGCTAATAACAGGGAAAACCAATAAGGAGCACTTGGAATACTTGGGCATTTCTCTAAGTGGGCGTATGCCTTAAAAGGGAGACATGTATGTTTCAGGCACATCAAGTGACCTACTTGAGCTACAGAGTCAACAAGACCCGGTTACACCCATTGAAAGATAATGTGAAGGCAATAAATGGTGCCCCAGCTCCTATGTCTGTAGCAGATCTTAGGTCTTTCCTTGATTGGTGAATTATGACAACGTTCATATGTAACCTGGCCTCCATCCTGGCATCCTTACATCTGTGATTGAAAAAGGGGCAACCTTAGAAATGGTCTTGTAACCAAGACATAGCCTCCTGGAAGGTGAAGAAGCCACTATCATTGTGTAAGGCGTTGGCACACTATGATCCCAAGCGAGATCTGGTGCTGATATGCGATGCCTCCCCGTATGGTATCAGGCTAGTGTTGGCTCACAGGTAGCCCAATGGAAATGAACGCCCAATAGCATGTGCTTCCTGGACTTTGGTATGGAGAAGGAAGGTTTGACAGTCATCTTTGGTGTGAGGAAAGTTCCACCAATACATTTATGGATGTAAATTTGTAATATTAACAGACCACAAAGCCCTGCTATGGCTACGCAAAGAGGACAAGGCTGTGATGCCCATTGCTTTGGGTCAAATTCAGAGGTGGGCTGTCATTCAAAGTGTGTACAATTCCAAGTTTGAACACTGTCTGGGAGGCCAAATAGTAAATGTGGATGCCTTGAGCTGTCTCCCACTGGCAGATACACAACTGGTGGTAGTGCCACTGGAACAG
Source organism: Ginglymostoma cirratum (assembly GCA_024137785.1). Lineage (NCBI taxonomy): Eukaryota > Metazoa > Chordata > Chondrichthyes > Orectolobiformes > Ginglymostomatidae > Ginglymostoma > Ginglymostoma cirratum. The sequence goes on along the minus strand of JAHRHZ010000066.1, from coordinate 26,352,726 downwards.
TCCATTCTGGTTTTAAACTTCCTATACATCCTTCCAGTCACCTCTGACAATAATAGACTATGGACGCAAAATGATCCAGTCCTGGCAAACCTAAAACAGCTGTTGGTGATGGGGAAACGAAAGGGCCATCACAATCAGAATTGAAACCTTTCTGAACCTGACAAGATGAGATCACCATACAGGTAGCATTTTATTATAGGGAGCAAAAGTGATTGTCCTGAGCAAAGGTCATTGCCAGGTACTGGCTGAACTCCACCAGGGTCATCCAGGGGTGTCCAAAAGGAAGATGTTAGTGAGAAGTTACGTCTGGTGCCAAGGATTGGATGCATACATAGCCACATTGATGGGGCAGTGCCCAGGGTGCTGATAAGAATAAAGGTTACTGCCAGCAGCTCCCCCACATTCATAGAAATGGCTGGTCAAACCCTGGGCTCAGTTACATGTCAACTATGCCAGCCCTTTCATTGGCTCAACGTTCTTAGTCATTGTGGATGCCCACTCAAACTGGTTGGACGTGCAGAGTTCATTTGTCAAACACAGGGACGATGATAGAAAAGCTGTGAGCATATTTGCAATACACACGCTCCTGAAAGTGTTGGTCACAGACGATGGGCCATCGTTTATCAGCAGGAAATTCGAATATTTCCGAAAGTTGTATGGCAAACAGCATTTAAGGACAGCTCCATATCATCCATCATTCAATGGTCTAGCAGAAAGAGCAGTCCAAACTTTGAAGGCAGGCTTAAAGAAACAATTTACAGTTTGACTCTATACCAAACTGTTCTGGTTCCTAGTGATTATCAGACCACCCCTCATACAATTGCAGGGATAGCTCCAGCAGAGTTGCTAATGGGAAAATGACTCTAAACTCTTCCTGGACCTGGGGGTGTGAAGGGTGAAATAGTATCAGGAATGCCAATGCTGGACACAAGACTCCTCTAAGCGAGAAAAACAGTTTACTTCAGGGGACAAAGTTTGTTGTCAAAACCACACAAATGGCCCTGATGGGTAAGAGGCATGGTCGATGCAAGGTCAGGTCGCGTGACATACAAAGTTTAGGTAGGTGAGGCAGTCCTGAACAAGCACATGGACCACATGAAAGCTGCAAACCCACAAACGGAGCAGGAGCAAAGCATACTCAGCCCCTCAGAACAAAACAGCTGGAGAGGCTGTTGGACCTCATGGCTTCTCCCCTCCATGTGGCATTGAAGAAACCTCACAGTCTGAGATGGGCATGGCAGGTGTCGCAGCCTTGATGCCTTTACTGCCTGAAAAAGAGAATGAATTTCTTCTAAGACACTCGGGGCACAAGAGGTAGACTACAGTCAGGTACATACTGCCTGTACCTGAGGCTGATTTGGAGGAACTGGTGCAAAAATGCTCCAGGACAGGCTACAAAGAAAAGAACAGGTCTACATCTCTCGACTTAGATGGAGAGGATGTAGTGATTGCAACAAGGTCATTCTCTGAGGCTGTTAATCTGATCCAATCAGGGTGCCCTGGCTGACAGATATAAACAGAAGTTCCCCTCCAAATCTGTTTTAATTTGATCCTCACCCTCCCCTTCACCTTTTTATTCACATAGGCATCGCCCCCTGGGGGCTCTGCTTGCTACTGTTTTGTTTTGGTCACGTGGTGGTCACGTTTTTCCTGGTGGTGGACTATCAATAAAGTTAAGCATCAGAGGTTCTATTTACACTGAGAGCTGGCTCTGAGGAAGCTGGACCAGTGTCAAGCACTTTGCATGTTTAAATGAAAAGTGACTTAGTGACAGGATATCAGCCTCTGTGGAGTATTTTCATTGATGTGTTGAGGAATAAGAATAAATCAAACCTGATAGAAAAAGAGTGTGAGAGGCGCAGGAGATGGTTTGAGATGGGGCACAGGTGGTGGGACTTTTGAGTTAGATGTGGAGCCAGGACTTGGGAGGGCAACAAGAGGAAATTAATGAAGTGGTGATGGAAAGCACATGAACGAGGATCTTTTTGTCGTTTGAGATGAGTAGATGTTTTGAGTATGGTGTGGCCAAAAGCAAGATCAAATATGGCACTTTTCAACTGAATTTGACCAGAATACCAGGAAAGGATATGAAACCAGGGGTTAACATGCAAAATCGCTGAAGTGGATGCAATGAGATAGTTTTGGTTTTGTCACTGTTCAAGGTATAGAAATATCTGGATCACGCACAGCACAAAATCAAGCAATTGAGCGTGCAAAGTGGCTGTTGGAGAATCATGAGTGACGGTTAATGATTAAAATTGGGTACTATTGATGGATTTACTGCTTTAACATAACCTCTCCATTGTAATATGCAGAAGAGGAGTTGGGGTGTGGAAGTTAGGTGCTTGGGGCAAAGACAGCTTGGACAGAATTTTGTTTTAGGCATGGCTGTTTCAATGTTTTCCTGGTTCGGTTCTTACCTTGCACCTCAGCCAACCTGAACTGATCCAAAACTCTGCTGCCTATATGATAACTCACACCAAGTTCCGATCACTCATCACCACTGTGTTTACTGACCTAGATTGGTTCTTGGTCACAATACCTCAAAGACCCAACTGAACTGGTCATGGCTGGGCATGTTTTGGCTATATTGATGAAAAACTCACATGTATGTAGTTTACCAATGTAGCATTTAGTTGCATTCAATAATAAAATATCAGAAGGCCAGAGGGAAATGTTTCAAATACAGTGCATGAAAGTTATGAAGGTACTGTGCACAAGGGTAGCATGTAAACATCTTCAAACATGGGGAGCAATTATAAAAGCTGGGTCCCTTTGGACATCATTTGATACGGATGGAAAAGATTCCAATTAAGAAGTCTTTCCCTTGTGGTGTGTTTTCTCAGTTAAGATTTATAAATCAATTCTGGGGAATGAAATACTCAATTCTTTGGTATTGGCTATCATTGTTTCACAGTATAACGGTCCTCTCTAGGTGAGGCCATCAAATGAATACTTGTTTGTCATGAAATATGGCCAGAAAACATTTAGCAACTTGATTCAGAATGTCCTAAACTTAGTTTCACTGTAACTTTTGACAGTTGACTTTCATTCCATCAAGGTGAAAGGCAAGTTTGCCAATCCCACTGCATCATTTGATCCTTCATTGTTGCAAACCAATGAAAAGCTGACGAAGAGAATCCCAAATCATTTATGTATATTTAGAAATTTGGTGCAATATGAAGGCTAATGGTTTCCATGGGCAACCAAAACATCTTTCCAACCCTGAAATATCAATGTAATTTAGCAAATTATGTTAATACAAGGTATATTTAAAACTCATTGATGAACTTTTTCCGTAACTCCACTTTCTTGCCTGAACCTTATTGGAATAGGAGGAGGCCATTAAGATCCTCAACCCTATTCTAACTGAACTTAACTCCATCCACTGTCGTAGTTCCACCTTATGATTAAATCTCAGCCTCATTTCCATTTCATTCATCTTGTCAATCATTCTATTTAGGAAATCTGTTTATAAATAAGTTTCTCCTTTAATTGAGTTGATATAAGCTTCTCAGAGAATTCAACGTTTGTCAATTATTAACGAAAGAATCACAGGATTGTTGCAGCACAGGAAGAGGTCATTCAGCCCATTTTGCCTGCACTGCTTGTTAAATAGGGATCATTACATATGCCAGTCTCCTGCTTTTCCGCCATACACTGCACTTTATTTCTTAGCCAAATAACCATCCTTTGCCCTGGTCAATACCTCAATTAATCTTGCTTCCATCACACTTCCAGGCAGTGCATTCTAGACACTGTCTTCTCGCTGAGTGAAAATGCTTTTTCTCACTTCTCCTTACTTCTTTTGCAGATCACCTTAAATCTGTGCCTTCTTGTTCTGGTACCATTTACAAGTAGAAATAATTTTTCCCTATCTATTCAATCCAGCTCATACATGGTTTTGAAAATCTCTATCTTCTCTCAGCCTTCTTCTCTCCAAGGACAATAGTCACAAGTTCTTCAATCTATCCTCATTCATGGAATCATTCTTGTAAGTCACTTCTACACTCTCTCCAATGTATTCATATCTTTCCTATAATGTTGTGTCCATAACTGTACACAATACTCCAGCTGAAGTCTAACAAATGTCTTTTATAAGTGAACATTACCTCCTTGTTCTTGTACTCTGTGCTCCTGTTAATAAAGGCAAATTATACTGTATGCTTTAATAATTGCTCTCTGTATCTGTCCCATCACTTTCAATGATCTGTCCAGATACACACAAAGGCACATTAGTTCCTGCACCCCCTGTAGAATTGTGCATCTGAATTTTAGATTGTCTTTCAATATTCTTTCTACCAAAATGCATCGCCTCACACTTATCTGCATTGAAATTCACCTGTCACCAATGTGCCCACTCCAACAACTTGTCGATATCCTTTTGGAGTTCCACACTGTCCTTACAGATTACAATTCCTTCAAGTTTTGTGTTATCAGCAAACTTTGAAATTGTTTCCTGCACACCAAGATCCAGATCATTAATATATATCAGGGAGAGCGAGTGTCCCAATACCAACCCCTGGGGAGTTCCATTACAAATCTTCCTCAGGCCCAAAATATCCATTGACCATTACTGACTATTTCCCATTACTCAGCCAGTTTTGCATCCGTGTTGGTACTGACCCTTTTATTCCATGATCTATAACTTTCCTCATGGCCCTGTTGTGTGACACTGTATCAAATGCTTTCTGAATATCCATGTACATCATATCAACAGCATTACCCTCATTGAGCTTTTCTAATACTGCTTCAAAAAAACTCCAGTAGATTAGTTAAACATGACTTCCCCTTTAGAAATCCACAGTGGCTTTTCCTAATTTGCTTATCTTTTTCCATGAAGCTACTAATTCTACCCCAAAAGATTGTCTCTAGAATCTTCCCTACCACTAACTGACTGGTCTGTAATTGCTGGACTTATCCTTAAAAGCTTTCTTGAACAAGGCCTGAACATTTGCAATTTTCCAGTCTTCTGGCACCTCCCCAAATCCGGCAGAGACTGAAAGAATGTCGCCAGTGCCTCTGTAACTTCCACTCTCACTTCCTTCAAAATCACTGGCACCACCTGTGCTCCAGTGACATCCCAAATTTAAATACCCATAGCCTATCCAACATTTATTCCTTTTCAATTTTGAACTCTTCTATTGACCGGAGTTCCCTCCTCTGTCACCATGGCCTTGGTAATATTCATAGAGTCACAGAGACATATAGTATGGAAATAATTTCTCTCTTTGGTAAATACTGATGCAAAGTATTCATTTAGCACTTCAGCCATGCCCCCTGCCTTCATCTTTAAATCCCCTTTTTGGTCCCTGATCAGTTCTACTCCTCTGTTTATCACCCTTTTACTATTTAAATGGATAAAGGAGCGTCTGGGACTCTTTAAATGTTGGCTGACAGTCTTTCCTCCCAATTCCTCTTTGTTTTTCTTATTTTTTTTCATCTTCCCTCTGAACCTTTGTTATTCCTCATGGTTGTCAATTTTATATTCTCTCGGACACTTGTCATAAGCATACCCTTTTCTTCTTTATCCTAATTTCTATCTCCTTTGTCATCCAGCTGTTTGTTCTACTTCTCCCATTTGAGGGAAAATACCTTGATTTTACCCAAACCATTTCCTCTTTGAGGGTAGCCCATTGTTCAGTTACTGTTTTTCCTGCCAACCACTTGTTCCAGTCAATCCTACCCAACTCTGTTCTTGTCCCATTGAAATTTGCTCTCCACCAATTGATTCCTTTCACTCTTGATTGTTGCATGTCATTCCCCACTATTGTCCTCAACATCACGATACCATGATCACTGTCTCCTAAATGTTCCCCATCTGACACTTGGTCCATTTTGTCCGTCTCATTTCCAAAAACCATGTCCAACAATGCAACCTTTATGTTGGACTGGAAACATATTGCTGTTGGAAGCTTTCCTGCATACAACCCAAGAACAATTGCCCCTTGTGACCCTATACACTACAAGTATCCCAGTCAATATTTGAGTAACTGAAGTCTCCTATTATAATTAAATTAGAAATTAATTTGTTTTTCTCTTTAATTTCCCAAGAGCAAAATATTTTGTAACTAAACTTTTAATATTATATTTAAGAAATATAGAATATTCTATATAGTCAGCCTGTTTACAATTAGCATTGGAAGAATGCCATTTATTACAAAAGCATTTATTGTACTAAAGAGATACATTCAATTCCAGAGCATAGAGAATATCAAGGTTTATCTCCATGAAAAGGAACTTTGGAAGAAATTTCATGAAGCTGGGACAGAAATGATCATCACAAAGGCTGGCAGGTAGGTTTGCTGTGAGGGAGTGTAAATGAGAGACAACCTGTGACTTTCTATATGCATTTATATTATTTGGTTGTTTTATTTGGAAAATTGACCATAATGTAATTGGTTTTGGTGAAAACTGGCTGAGTAAAATAATTGACTAAAAGAAACAGAGGTGATATGATGAAAGTATTGTCCGACAAACTGAGTTGGTACGATCTGGAATAAACTTCCTGAAAGGCAGTTCAATGAGATTCAAAATAACTTTAAAAGGGAAATGAATATATACTTGAAAATGAAGTACTTTTAGGGCAATGGGAAAATAGAACAGGATTGGGACTAACTGGATAATTCTTTCAAAGAGCTGATGTGGGAATGATCAGCCAAATGGTTTCTGTGCCTGCGTTGTGTTCTGAGATTCCATACCCTGAAAAATAGCAAACATTTATACATATTATTCGTTTGAGACAGGGGCTGGATGTAAAAGTTCAAAGCAATAACAATTAGTTCTGTGGAATGTTGGAACCCAGACATTTCCCTCAAAAATAAAAGATAGCTGTCCCAAGGCTGTTCTCCTGTTCCTCATAAGCAGATACTGTAAACACTAATTTTATTTTTTTGGAATGTAAACTAACAGTGGGAGAAAATACTGCTTTAAACTATGGAAACTGTGAGAAAATGTTTGCAGCTTTAAAAACAAGTTACTGGGGCTTGTTGTCAGTTGTATCTACAGTGTTGCCTTCAGTGCTGTTTTAAGCGGTGAGTGAACATTCTGGACAGAATGACCCCACAGTGTGTGATCTGGAAAATTTTGATTGGCTTTTCAATCAGAATCAGTTGTTCTGGGCTCGAGGGGTCTCATAACAGTTAGAAACACTGGACTGATTTCTGGGCAGGCGGATACTGCCTTGGGTGCGTATAATACATCAGAAATATGCAGCCTACAAGAGAAAGTATCTAACTCTTTCCCCTCTTCCATAAGGAGAAGTAAAAGAAATCTCTAGTAGCTAGTTACTCTCCATCAAATTCTCCGTAAGTTGTTCTTTTTGAAAATTCCCTGTTAAAAGGAAAAGAGGAAAGACTGCCTTCAGAGACACTGAAACAGTAATCCTCAACCAATGAATGAGAAGCAGTGTATCTCCAACCTTATGTCATTAGCATAGAATCAGAAAGATTATAAAAATGGAAGGAAAAAACTCATTGATGTCTGTGGTCCAGCCTATTGCCAGAGACGTGTGTTTCTCAGACCTGTCTTCCCTTCCCTACCCATAATACTCGTCTCGTCTCTTTGTGTGTTTGTTTGTATGTGTATGGGAATTTTAATCAAGGGATAGAATTTCAATTATGCAGTGATTCATGTGTCTATTTTTGCTATTGGTTAAAAAAAATTTTGATTCCAATAAGCACTTACTTCCTGGTTAATGCAAATAAAACAACGGTGCATATTCTTTTAACCTGAATTAGATGATTAGTTAGAATTGTAGATTTGGATTAAGTTGGTTAAATCAGATTTTCACACTTGTGTTGACTTGGGAATAGTGGGACTTTATTTCCAACTCTCTAGCCTCGTGAGTCGTGACAAAGGCTGGGGGCTCATTTGCTGGGGTTTTCGAACAAAGACAACATAAGATTGGGCGTGGGGTTAGTGTGAATGATATAGGATTAAAGGAGGAACATCAGATTTTGTATTCAAACAGAACTGGCAGTAGAAACTGCAAAAGCCTCCTTACAGGTGGAAGAGACGTCCCTGATGAAATTATGAATGATCACAAGAGGTGAGTTGTCTGATTTGACAAATAAACTAGAATTGGAATTGCCTGCCATGGCGAAGAAGGCAGAGATGAAGAATTAGCACAGCACTTGGCATTTTTATGTCATTTGAGAAAATAGTGGACCAGACAAAGTGACATAAGGAAAAGCGGACACTGCCCTTGTGGAGCAATTCGATAGCAAAGCACAGGAAATTTATGCTTCACTATCAGAGGAGGGTTCTATGGATTATGATGGCGTAAAGCAGGTTCTTCTGGGTACATAGGAGTGAAGCTTACAGGCAAAAGCTTCAAAATTTAACGAAACAACCTGGCCAAACCTAGATTAAATTTGAAAGGGTTAAGCAAAGTGCTTTTGACAGCTAGATATGAGCATTAGGAGTTGAAAGCACACATAAAGCTCTCAGAGAAGTCATTCTCTTAAAAGAATTTAAAATCTCACTAACTTTTGTAATTAGAACCCATGATGAAGATCAAAGGGTTGTAACTGTTAGACAGGCAGCTGTAATGGCTGCCCATTATACGCTGATTCATAAAACCGAAGCTTTTTTCCATCACCCCCATAAATTCAATCAGGGTAGAAAGTGGGAGGGTGAAAGGAAAGAGAGTAGCCAGGGTAAAAAGGGACAGATGGGAATGTCCCAAAATCTCCCCCTGAGATCAGAAAGGAAGGAATCGAGGATGGAGTTGAAAATCCAAGGTGTCAGTGTTTCCACTGTAATAAAGTAATATACTTTTGTTCAGAATGCTGGAAATTATAAGGGAAGCCCCCAGGTCTTATTGGAGTCCATAGGATTGAGTCCAAAAAGAGAAATCAAAACGAAAATACCATGGATCAAATTGTAGCTTTAACAACAAGAGATTGGGACTAAATATGCTGTCAGTGCAAGGGAGGTGAATAATATAGATGAGAAATAAGAAGGGTTTTTGTTAGAAGGAAAGATAACCCCCTTTTCTTCATGTGATGTAGCTAAGCACATAACTGTACCATAACACAACTATAACATTTCCCATAAAGGGCGTAGGAGCTACTCAGACTGCTTTGCTGAAGAAGGATCTAGTTTTCCCTCCAGAGAATGCAATGAAAGCTGAAGTGTTAATACATGGGATAGGTCAAGAGTGCATTTCAGTTCCATTGCATAAAAAGCAACTGGAGTGTAACTGATTGTCTGGAGTATTAGCAGTAGGAGTGGTTAAGAAATTACATGTGGACAGAGTTGATTTCCTCCTAGGTAATGATTTGGCGGAAGTAAAGGCTATAACTTCACTCAAAATCACGGGAAGTTCAAAGCAGGTTAAAGAGACAGAACAGTTACAGGAATAACTAGAGGCATTTTTCAGAGATAGTAGGAACTGCCGATGCTGGAGAATCTGAGACAACAAGGTATAGAGCTGGATAAACACGGCAGGCCAAGCAGCATCAGAGAAGCAGGAAAGTCGACATTTCGGGTCTAGACTCTTCTTCAGAAATTTCTGAAGAATGGTCTCGACCCGAAACGTCAGCTTCCCTGCTCCTCTGATGCTGCTTGGCCTGCCGTGTTCATCCAGCTCTACACGTTGTTGTCTCAGAGGCATTTTTCAGTTGTGTGTAGTGACCAGTGCAATGGCTAAACGAAGTGCATCACCAGAGGTCAAAGTAATACCTCAACCTGGTGTTAGCATACTGAAACTGTGAGCTGAGAATAATTCAAAAGAAGTATTTGGCATGTATTCTTTGACTGCAGCTCAGAAAGCAGATCCAAGCTTAAATAAGTTAGCAGAGACAGCATATGCTCAAGGTGGGGCTGAAGGGGTTCTCAAGCGGTATTGTGTTAAAAACAGAACTCTGATAAGGAAATAGAGACATCCTCACAAGCCTGCAGATAAGGAATGAACAGTCGTTTGCCAGAGAGTTGTACTGCCCAAATTTCGCAAAGGGATATTGCAAGTAGCACATACAACTTCTATGGCAGGACATGTTGGAATATGGAAAACTTAATCATCCATAAGCAGGCTTTTAACATGGCCAAGACTTCATAAGGGTGTAATGTAATGCTGTAAAACATGTCATATGTGTCAGGTATAACAAAAGCCTCAATTTCTAATCAAAGCAGCACCTTTATTCCACATTCCAGTTTTTGAAAAACCATTTAGTCATGTGTTAATAGATTGTGTAGAATCATTACCCAAAATGAAAACAAGAAATCAGTCTGTCATTACAATTATGGAGATTACAACCTGATTTCCTGAAGATACCCCCTTGAGGACAATAAAAGCTTTGTCCAAGGAAGATTGTAAATGGAATAAAATTCCATGATGAACTCAGGAAGGAAATTTTGATTGATGCAGAGGAGGTTTTAGTGAATTCAGAGGAAATCTCTAATTGTGATACAGAAGTCTCTGTTTTGTTTGAAGGCAGAAATAAAAGCTCTGAATCTAAAACCCTGATCAAGAAATTGTATAATACATAACCTTGTCAGAAAGAGTTCTGATTTCTGAAGAAGGGTCCAGGCCTGAAACGTCAGCTTTCTTGCTCCTCTGATGCTGCCTGGCCTGCTGTGTTCATCCAGCTCCACACCTGGTCAACACTTAAACAATGCCCTGGAAGTAGTGTCATTGCCCAGTGAGAGGGAGACTTAGGATATACAAACAGCCTTTGCACGGTTAAAGGAATACAATATCATTTTGGCGCTTCCTCTTACAAATTATCTTCTAGAATCCGATGTAGACCTGTCAAACTATAGCCAGAAATGATCAGTGTTTTGCAGAATATTTGATGTAGACTCTGAAGTGGAGAAATTCTCTGGTGGCTGTGGCAAACAGGCGTATGACCTACATTCAAGAAAGAGGAAGCAGGAAATAAGTTGAATTTGAAGGGGAGGAAATTAATGTTTAATCAGAATGATCAAGCTTGGAACATTAATCTGAAGCAATTGAAATTCAAATTCCTCACACTGTTTGTTGCTGTGATATTCCCTTCAACAAGCAAAAAGATTTGATAGATTTGGATGAAAGAAAAGCTCACCACCATCTTCTCCAGGGCAATTTGGGCTGGGCAATAAATACTCATACAGCTAGTGACAACTACATCTCTTGAGTGAATAAAAAAACTCAGAAAGTATAGAGACTGTTGCTTCAAACACATTGGATATTCCATGCTTAGAATAACTGTTAGGAAGTTAGGGCCCCTGAAAATAGATTTTGGGTTTAATGTGAAGTTTCAAAACAATAGATGTTCCACTGGAGTATTGTTGTTTATCAGAAACACTGATCACCTGCTTGAAGCAATCACATTTCTCTTCCAATCTGAGCTAGTGGACGAAAGTGAAACAATTGTGACAAACCAAACAACTGCAGTTGAAAGTAGGGAAATTGAATGGAAAGGAGATGTTTGGGAAAACGTTTCTAGTTCATGATTGGAGGACGACTTTCCTGAAGCAGAAATGATAGAGTATTTATTGGAGTTAGAGGTGCAGAAGGAATTCAATGACTCGAATCCATCAACCTCAGAGCCAGGTTAACACAGTATAATTTTAGACACTGATGCAGAGTTCACTGTGGAACCAGATGAAGTTGATATTTTCCACTTCAAGTGAAGATTTAGAAACAGATATTGTGCATTATTATCCTACATTAATGTCATTTTTGTTTGGAGTAAGCATGGTGATGATAGAATTCCCTGTTTCTGAGAAATATATTTGTTGAAATATTAAAATCAAAAATGTGGGATTATTCGGATGGTGCTTATTAATTTAACCATTCATTAGTGACATTGCCGGTAAGGATAATGTCATAACAGACTCATTGTCCAGAATATAAATATGATGGAATAAGTTACAAATTTAATAGAAAGATGATAAAAGATGATATAAAACCTGTATTAGGGATGAATGATGCAAGTATCATGTTTTGTTGTCTGTCATATACTTTGTGATGAAACATTTTTTTGAAATGGTGTTTCATGTCTCCTACAGTTGGAGTGATATAAAGACCACTTTTGTTTTTTTTGGACTGTGGATTAACATGGGAGAAGATACTGCTTTAATCCAAGGAAACTGTGCGAGAAGATGTTTGCAATTTAAAACAAAACAAGTTACTAGACTACGTTATGTATGTACAATGTTGTCTTAAAGTAGTAAAGGAGCATTCCAGACAGAATGGCACCACTAATGTGTGATCAGGGCTGTCTTACCCAAAGACAGTTTTTTAATTAGCTTTTCAGTCCGGACCACTTGTTGTAGCCCCATAAGAATTAAAGCCTGAGAATCAGTGTATCTACAGCTTTGCATCTTTAGCAAGAGTCTGAAGAATTGGAGAGACAGCTGAAATAAACCAACACATTGATGTCTGTGATCCAGACTGGTGCCAGAGCTGTACTACCCTGATCTGTTCTTTCCCCGTTTCTATCCACAATAATTGTGGTTTGTCTCTTTTTGTGTCTGTTTGTATGTGGATGGAAATTTTAAAATAAGGGGTAAAGTTTATGTTATAGAATTGTCTGTAGAATCCCTACAGTGCGGAAGCAGGCCATTTGGCCCATTGTGTTCACACTGACCCTCCAAAGAGCATCCCACACAGACCCCACTCCCAATTGCTGCATTTCCCACCCTAGACACTACAGGCAATTTAGCATAGCCAATACACCCAAACTGCACATCTTTGGACTGTGGGAGGAAACCAGAGCACCCGGAGGAAACCCACACAGATACGGGGAGAACGTGCAAACTCCACACAGACAGTCGCCCAAGGGTGGAATTGAACCCAGGTCCCTGGCGCTGTGAGGTAGCAGAGTTAACCACTGAGCCACCAACAATGAGAATTGGTTTAGATTAACTGCTATTTTCTTGTACATGAAATGTCTGATGTGCATATTCTTTTAACCTGAATTAGACATTTAGGTAAAATTGGGCAATTTAATCATTTAATCAAATTTTCACATTTGCAATGACTCCAGAAACAGTAGGATTTGATTTTCAGTGCACTACCCCAGTGAGACATGTAAAAGCCAAGGAACAAGCTATTCACTGTCAGTATCTGGGCCAGGATACTGACATCAGAGAATACCCAATTTCCTTTCTAACGTGAATAAAGATGGAAAATAATTTACAGGTATTTTCAGATCCTCAGAACATTGCAAAATGATTTGCTGTCAATACATTAGTTTGAGGTGTATTCCTTGTTGTAGTGTAGACGTATGCAGCAGCAGCAGATTTGCACAAAGCAAGCTCCATAATCAGCAATGAGGCTAATGAATGGTCTGTTAATCTAATTTTGGTACTGTTAGTGACATGAATGTAAACCAGAACACTCCTCTGCTTCTTTAATTGACTCATGGGGTCTTTTGTATTTACCTGAATGGGGCTTCAATTTGATGTCTTATCCTAAACTTTGTACTTCTGCTCGGTGCATTATTGAGGAAATGTTGTTATAAATGACAGTGGATAATGGGCTTAAGATGCTGGGATGGTACTTGAACACAATACTTGTTGCCCAGAGGTAAGAATGTTACCACTGATCCAAAACGACCCCTAACAGTTAAAAATCTTCAAATGTAGTTTCAGAGACTCAGTCAAATTACTTGACACAACTTCCAAATTATTGTTCATAAATATTCCTTAGTTTTTTGGGCATGCAAAAGTGAGTTTAGATTTGACAGTCCTTTGCTATAATTAGAACTTGCTTAGCCAAGGTCAATAGCAACCAATTGGACTGATAAACTTTAGTCATTTTGGTTTGCTGTATCTCATTTGTCTTGAGTTGGCTATGTTTCTGATCTTTCTATTCATTTGGCCATGTAAATATGACAAATATCATAAAAAAAAAGCATCATAGGAGCAGGAAAGCTGATGTTTTGGGCCTAGACCCTTCTTCAGAAATGGGGGATGCTGCTTGGCCTGCTGTGTTCATCCAGCTCGACACCTTGTTATCTCAGATAATCCAGCATCTGCAGTTCCTACTACCTCTTCTTAATGATATTGTTGGCTGTACTGAGTCAGTTTTTTGATGTCAAGACTCATCACAGAGTCCCATCAGATATTTGGAAAATTAGCCCATACTGGGGGAGAAATTCAATTTCGGGCCATTTGGTCAGTGTGCTTATGTCGGGTGTTAGGCCTCTGAATTTCATGTCATGATCATTTGCACCAGAAATGTATCTGTTACCATATTGGTAAGGGCCCAGCCTTCTTCTGTAGTTCTCCCCAGATCATGTCCTCTTCCTCCCTGATCTGGTTTAACATCTGCAATTGGACAGCAATATTTAGATGAGCCCCAAAGATGAATTTCACTTGGACTGAGTGTGGCACAGACCATTCATTAGCCTCATTGCTGATTATGGAGCTTGCTTTGTGCAAATCTGCTGCTGCTGCATACGTCTACACTACAACAAGGAATACACCTCAAACTAATGTATTGACAGCAAATCATTTTGCAATGTTCTGAGGATCTGAAAATACCTGTAAATTATTTTCCATCTTTATTCACGCTAGAAAGGAAATTGGGTATTCTCTGATGTCAGTATCCTGGCCCAGATACTGACAGTGAATAGCTTGTTCCTTGGCTTTTACATGTCTCACTGGGGTAGTGCACTGAAAATCAAATCCTACTGTTTCTGGAGTCATTGCAAATGTGAAAATTTGATTAAATGATTAAATTGCCCAATTTTACCTAAATGTCTAATTCAGGTTAAAAGAATATGCACATCAGACATTTCATGTACAAGAAAATAGCAGTTAATCTAAACCAATTCTCATTGTTGGTGGCTCAGTGGTTAACTCTGCTACCTCACAGCGCCAGGGACCTGGGTTCAATTCCACCCTTGGGCGACTGTCTGTGTGGAGTTTGCACGTTCTCCCCGTATCTGTGTGGGTTTCCTCCGGGTGCTCTGGTTTCCTCCCACAGTCCAAAGATGCGCAGTTTGGGTGTATTGGCTATGCTAAATTGCCTGTAGTGTCTAGGGTGGGAAATGCAGCAATTGGGAGTGGGGTCTGTGTGGGATGCTCTTTGGAGGGTCAGTGTGAACACAATGGGCCAAATGGCCTGCTTCCGCACTGTAGGAGCTGATCAAGAAGGTAGCTCACCATCATCTTCTCAATGGCACCTAGAGATGGGCAATAAGTGTTGGCCTAGCTGATGATGCCCACATCCCCTGAATGAATAAACAAAATTGACCCAGTAACGCTGAAAGAATGGAGGTATATTTCCAAGTCAGCGTGTTGTATGACTTAGCGGGGAGCTTGTAGGTGGTGGTGTTCCATACACCTGCTGCCCTTGTCCTTCTAGATGGTCGACGTTGCAGGATTGGAAGGTGCTGATGAAGGCACTTGGGTGAGTTGCTGTAGTAAATCACATAGATAGTGCATGTTGCTGCTATCGAACGTTGGTGGAGGGAGTGAGGTTCGATATGCTTAACGTAGTGCCTATCAAGTGGGCTGCTTTATCTTGGATAGTATCAAGCTCCTTGAGTGTTGTTGGAGCTGCACACATCCAGGCAAGTGGGGACTATTCCATCACACTCCTGACTTGTGGCTTGTACTTGATGGACATGCTTTGGGGAGTCAGGAGGTGAGTTACTGGGCACAGAACTCCTAGCTTCTGACCTTGTGACCACAATCTTTATATGGATAGTTCATTTCACTGTTTCAACAGTAATAATCCCCATGATATTGTCAGTGAGATTCAATGATCGTAATGCCATTGAATGTGAAGGGATGATAGTTAGAGATTCTCTCTGTTTGGAGATGGTCATTGCCTGACACTTGTGTGAAGTGAATGTTACTTTCCACTTGTCAGCCAAACTGGATGTTGCCCAGGTCTTGCTGACTTGGACATGGTCTGCTTCAGTACCTAAGGAGTACCTAGGATGTTGCAAATAGTTCTGAAAATTGTGCAATCCCCACTTCTGACCTTATGGAGGAGAGAAAGCATGAAGCAGCAGAAGATGGTTGGACCTAACTAAGACACTGCCCTGAAGAACCCCTGCAGAGATGTCATAGAGCTAAGATAACTGACCTCCAACAACTACAACGGTCTTTCTTTGTTGAAGGAATGATTCCAACCAGTGGAGAGTTTTCCCTGATTCCCATTGATTCCAATTTTTCTAGGCCTCCTAAAGCCATATTTGACCAAATGTGGCCTTAATGTCAAGGGCTGTAACTCTCACCTCACCTTTGGAATTCAGCACTTTTGTTCATGTTTGAACCAAGGCTTTAATGAGGTCAGGGGCTAAGTGACCCTGGCAGAACCCAAACTGGGCATCACTGAGCTTTATTGCTAAGCAGGTGCTGCTAGATAACGTTATTGATGATACCTTCCATCACTTTACTGATGATCGAGACTGATGGTGCAGTAATTGGCCGGGTTAGATTTGTCCTGCTTTTTTATGTACAGGACACACCTGGGCAATTTACAACATTGTTGGGTAGATGTCAGGGTTGCAGCTGGACTGTAACAGCTCGGCTAGGGGCATGTCATTTTCTGCTGTACACCTTCAATACTATCACTGGAATTCTGCTCGGGCCCAAACCAACTTTTTCTTGACATCATATGGCATGAATTGAATTGATGCCTTGCACGTTTGATGACGTGGACCCCTGGAGGAGGCCAAAACGGATTATCCACTCGGCACTTCTGGCTGAACATTGTTGTGAGTGCCTTATCTTTTGCTCTGATGGAGTCATACAGCATAGAAGAGACCCTTCAGCCCATCAAGTCTGTGCCAACTTATCTACACTAATTCCACTTTCAAGCACTTGGCCCATAGCCTTGAATGTTATGACAGTTCAAGTGCTCACCACATACATTTTAAAGGTTGTGAGGTTTCCCACTTCTACTACCCTCCCATGCAGGTTCTCATCACTCTCTGGGTTAAAAGAGTTTTCCTCTAATCCCCTCTCATCCTCCTGCCCTTCACCTTAAAATGATGACCTATCATTATTGAACCTTTAACTAAGGAGAACAGCTGCTTTTTATGCACCTTAACTACGCCTCTTGTAACCTTATGCACCTCAGTCACAAGGGCTCCTATAGCACGGTGGTGGTGTTCCTACCTGCAAGCCTGGGTTCAAGTTCCAAATGCTCCAAACGTGTGTAATGACATCTGCAAACAGGTTGGTTAGGAAAATATCTACACAGCAATCAGGCCGCCTCTCAGCCTTTTCTGCTGAAGAAAACAACCTGAGCATATCAGTCTTTCTTTATAGTCCATCCCAGGCCATGTCCTGGTGAATGTCCTCTGCACCCCTCCAGTGCAATTGCATCCTTCCTGTAGCGCACTGAGCAGAACTATACACAGTACTCCAGCTGCCAAAGTTTTGTACAGCTCCAATATAACCTCCCTGCTGATGTCCTAGTCTCCCCTTTATTGAGGTTGGGGATATTTGTGGAGCATCATCTTCCAATGAGTTGTTTAATTGTCCACCACCATTCACGACTAGATGAGGCAGGTCAATAGTTGATCCACTAGTTCTGGAATTACTTAGCTCTGTCTATCACTTGCTGCTTATGCCGTTTCGCATGCAAATAGTCTTGTTTAGTAATTTCACCAGATCGACACCGCATTTTTAGCAATGCCACATACAGCTCCTGACATGCCCTCCTGCACCCTTGAATGAACAAGGGTTGATCTCTTGCATTGATGGTAGTGGTAGAATGGGGGATATGCTGGGCCATGAGGTTGCAGATTGCATTGGACTATAATTCTGCTGCTGCTGATGGCCCACAGTGCCTCATGGATGCCTAATCTGGGGTTGTTAGATCTATTCAAAATCTTTGCTATTTAGCACGGTGATAATTCTACACTCTGCGAAGGAGGGTATTCTTAGTGTGAAGACAGGACTTCATCTCCACAAGGACTGTACATTGGTCACTTTACTGATATTGTCATGGGCAGATGCATCTGTGGCAGGCAGTTTAGTGAGGACGAGGTTAAACATGTTTTTGCCTCCTCTTGGTTCCCTACCCCTGCCACAGACCCAGTCTACACCAACGTCCATCAGGACTTAACCAGCTCGATCAGTAGTGCTGCATACAAGCCACCCTGGTTGTCGACATTGAAGATCCCCAGGAGCTCCCTTCCTAACTGCATCGTTGGTATGTCCACACTCATGCGTCTGCAGAGTTTCAAGACAGCAGCTCAAATCTACAGGGCAGTTAGGAATTGGCAATAATTGTTGGCCCAGCCAGCAACACCCTCATTCTGTGAGTTAATCAATAAACTCACCCAAGTTTACTCCTGCCAGAGCTCATCTGCTGCTAAAACTCTCATTCAGCTTCTGTTACTTCCACAGCACTGCTGACCAATCTCCCAAATTCTACCCTCTGCAAGTTTATGGTCATCCAAAATTCTGCTGACCACCCAAGACCCAACTTATATTGTCTGATTCTCCTACAGCTCCAGTTCTCGCTGATCTGCACTGGTTCCCAGTCAAGGAATGTATTAATGTTAAAATTCTTGTTCTTGTTTTAAAAGTTTATCCATGGCCTTGTTCCTCCCCACCTCTATAATTACCTCCAGTACCACAACTGTCTGAGAAAGCCAAATTCATTTACTTCTTCTTTCTTAATTTTAATCGTTTTGGGAGCCAGGTCTTTGTTGCCAGGCATTAAATGCTCTAATTCTCCTCTTATACCTCTCTGCCTCCCTATGTCAATTTCTTCCTTTAATATGCTTCTTAAAATCTATCTCTTTGCCAGCCTTATAGTAATTTGGCCCAATATCACCTTATATGGCTTAATGTGATATTCTGTTGTATAATTTTCCCTTGAAGCATTGAAAATGCCATTACAATATAAGTTGTTGTTTCATTGAGTCACTTTCTCATCTATGCTCTAAGAGCTCACCATAAAATGGAAGTCTAACCTGGGGCATTCTAATATGTTACAATATAGAATCCGTTCTGGAGAAAAGAGACATGGTATAATTATCTTGATGTGTCTCTGATAAAGTTCTGGTACGCCATACACAATGAGAAACATTAAAGTTATGATGTTCATTATCAAACTCATGGTGATTTTGTCCAAAATAATGAATTTAAGGCAGAGATTGTGTCTTTGAGTTCTGCTGGTATTTATAATCCACTGGGGTTTTGCTCTTTCAGTCTGTGACTTCTCAAACCACTCGACTATAGCCTATTTATTTGACATACACCTTAAGTGGATTTGAAGGCAGGCCAGACATTTCTTTGTTAAATTATAATGTAGATATTAGTGTTTTATGTCAGCTGCTATCAAGATATTATTGAATAGTGAATATGATTTTGATGCAAACAGTCTGTCAGCTTAACACAAACCAAATGTACATTTCTTATTTCCCCTTTCTCATGCTCGATCTATGTCTCTATGATGTACCCAGCAGTACAATAAAGAGCAACTGCTAATATTTAATCTTTCTTCCTCTCATATAGTCGAACCAGGTCTTTATTTACAATAGTGATGATTATTACTTAACGTTAATCATCAGTTGTACAGACTACGAAATTCAGGAGTTAAACATTGACAGTGACAACAGTGCATGTTTAAAGCATGCCAGGGTGACTAAAATGCAATGTTTTGCACTCTCTAACCTAAGAACATCACTCAGTATTATTGGGCATGTTAAATAGATGGATAAAGAGGGTACAGTAGCTTGCTATCACATCAAGGACGTGGAGGGACGGATCCACAAATTTCTCTAATCATTGCTTCTAGTAACCAGGGTAAACTATGTGTCAGCAAAATTCTGCTGCCTGTATCCTAACCCACACAAAGTTCATTTGGCTTTCACCCTGGTAGTCACTGAATTTACATTAGCTCTGGGTCTGACAATAGCTTGAATTTAAAATTCTCATACTTGCATTCATATCCCTATGACCTTCTGCAACCCTGCAACTCAGAGAGAATTCCATATGCCTCCAATTCCGGCATCTTGTGAATCCCTGATTTCCTTCACAATACAGTGGGAGGGCTATGCCTTCTAAACTCTGGAATTCCTTTCATAAACCTCTGCAGCTTTGTATTTCTCTCCTACTGTTATGATGCTATGGCTAGGCATTTGGTCACATCTCCTAATTTCTCAAACTCAAACTTTGTCAAATACAAACTTGTGAAGTGTTTTGGGATGTTTTGCTGTATTAATGGTGTTACAGTATATAAATACAAGTTGTTGCCTAATCTTACTTATATCATCAAATATGAATAACTTGAAGGTCTCTGGAAATCTAAAATGTCAGTCGTCAGTGCAATTCACAGTATTGGAATGAGGGATTAAGGCACGTAAATCTTTCGACTATGTGTACTCAGTCATCACGATATAGACACTGATATGATTTGCCTGCTCTACACAGAAAAGAATTTAAGGATCTTAGTAAAACTGCCTGAAGTCCTTGCTTTATTAAAAGCTTAAGAAGTAAATTGGAAAGCGGAGAATTAACACACCCTTAATCAGATGTGGTTGTAATAGTGCAAATAGTGAATTGAAGCTCCTTAAAGATCTGGCTTTGCTTGAAATCATAGAAGTTTAAGTTGTTGAGTACTGAATTGCTGAAATAGCTGGTGTGTATTTAATATGGTCTAAATAGTGCCTCTGTAATCAACACCTATGATAATCGTTGAATAACAGACAATCAAATGACCACAACACAGATGGAGGCCATTTGTCTGCGCCAGCAGTGTGCAAAAACAACTTGGGGAGCCCCATTCTCCTCCCTTTTCCCCATGGCCCTGCATCTGTCTTCCTTTCCCTGTAAATGACAAAGTTAGGGTACATGGCACTGTCTAAGTGGTGGGGACTATCATTATTTTAGCTTTTAAGATCTAACTTTTTGCGTACTTTTACTTAGAATTTACAGCACCAAAACAGGCCCGTTGATCAAACAGCTCTACACCAGTGTTTATGTTCTACACATGATCCCTCCCATACCCGCTTCATTTCATCCCATCTGCATATCTTTCTATTTCTTTCTCCCATGTGTACTTATTTATCTGTTCCTTAAACGCATCTATACTAGTCGCCTCAGTTAACTTTTGTGCTGGGGAGTTCCACATTCTAACCAATCTCTAGGCAAAGAAATTTCTTTCGAATTCCCAACTAAAACCACTAAGGCTTATCTAAGAAATACAAGGTGTACAGCTGGATGAACACAGCAGGCCAAGCAGCATCAGAGGAGCAGGAATGCTGACATTTCAGGCCTAGACCCTTCTTCAGAAATGGGGGAGCGGAAGGGGATTCTGAAATAAATAGGGAGAGAGGGGAGGCGGATAGAAGATGGATAAAGGAGAAGATAGGTGGAGAGGAGACAGACAGGTCAAAGATGCGGGAGTGGAGCCAGTAAAGGTGAGTGTAGGTGGGGAGTTAGGGAGTGGATAGGTCAGCCCAGGGAGGACGGACAGGTCAAGGGGGTGGGATGAGGTTAGTAGGTAGGAGATGGGGGTGGGGCTTGAGGTGAGAGGAGGGGATAGTTGGGAGGAAGGACAGGTTAGTGAGGCGGGGACGAGCTGGGCTGGTTTTGGGATGCGGTTGGGGGAGGGGAGATTTTGAAGCTTGTGAAGTCCACATTGATACCATTGGGCTGCAGGGTTCCCAAGCGGAATACGAGTTGCTGTTTCTGCAACCTTCGGGTAGCAACCATCTTACTTATCTAATATTTATGACCCTTGATTTTAGACTCCTGCATAAGTGGAAACAGTTGATTGAACAGTCTACAGTTTTAAAGAATCTTTTAGATCAGCCTTAGAGAAAAGAATTCTAGACTTACTTAGGAACTTAGTTAGACTTAAGAACAATTTCTCATTTCAGATATCATTTTTATGAATCATTCTTGCACTAAATTAAGTGCCTGCCTCTCCTCTCTCTTTTATAATAAGAAAACAGTACTATTCTTCGTCTTGTGATGCTAAAGAATATTTGTAAAGTCTGTGGAAGTAAGGGAAGTACCGACGTTATTTAAGAACCATCTTACTGTGGCTTCATCCTTCTATGAGGCTCACCAGTTTTTACGGATGCACCACAGAAAGCATACTGTTTGGGTGCAGAACAGTCTGGTATGGCAACTGTCCTGCCCAGGACCGTAAGAAACTACAGAAGGTTGTGTGCACAGCCCAGACTCTTGGAAGCCAACCTCCCATCCATGGATTCGATTTACACGGCTCATTGCCGCAGAATGGCTGCCAACATCATCAAGTACCCATCCCACCCCGGTAACGGTCTCTTCTAACCTCTTCAGTAAGGCAGAAGTTACAGAAGCTTGAACACACAGACCAGCAGGTTCAAGAATTTCTTCTTCTCCACTATTATTAGACTGCTGAATGGACTCTCTAACTTCAAATAATGTTGATCTTGTTAATGTTGATCTTGCCTTGCGTACGTCCTGTGCAGTGTAACCTGTATGCCTCATTCTGTCCCAATTTTTTTTCACCCTATGATCTGTATGTCCTTGCTCACTAGATCTGCCTGTACTGCTCATAACAAAGCTTTTCACTGTACTTAGGTACATGTGACAATAAATCAAAGTCAATCAATCAAGAGAAAGCAAGATCATGTGACATTATATCACTTCCTGCAATGATATATACTGTCATATTCACATATTACACAGTCAGACTTAGACCATAAGAATTAGGAACAGAATAGCTACTTATATATCAGAAACTAGAATTGTGCTTTGTAACTAAACAATGCCTTAAGACTATATAAAACTAAAAATACTGTAAAACAAAATGGGTTGTAATCTTACACTTTTTTGGTTTGTTAGTGCATTGGGATTCTCACTGCAAGGTCAAGCAAGATGTCTTACCGGAGCTTACTGAATGCACCTGCCTGCTCTACCCATTGTGGCTTCCCTCGTATCTGACCCAATGCCATATTTACTACACGCCATTCCAGGAACACCTTGCCATCCACCAAAAGGCAGGCAGGCAGCTCTTGCCACCTTTTAACATAGACAGATTTCACTATTCTTACAATTCCAGCCATTGAGTTAAGCAAATAATTTACTCGTATGGGTCAATAACATTTGCTTGACTTACATCACATGGTAGGAAATTGAACTAACCTGGAATGGGATTACACATGCATAAAAACTTTACAGACTCTATGAAAGAAAGGTGCATAACAGCCATTACTGGCTGAAAATGTACACATTTTCATTCTTTGGTTTTGCCCTCCCTGGAGTTGGTGGGGATAGTCAAATAGTTGGACAGTTTGACCCGGAAGAGATACACACCTCCTTCTTGTGATCTCAGCGATTAAATCCTAGGTGACTGCATCCCCTGGGTGACCTTTTTGAACCACTATTAATTAATACCCTTAAATGGTCAGTTAACAGGACCTCAGCCTGCTGCCAGCCCAATTACCTGCCTTCCCGGCAGCTGAGAAAAATGGCTGCTTCCCTGACAGGTTAACTGTGGCGACATGTCTGAATCTGGGAGTGGTCAGTGTTAAGGCTGAGGGGTGGGGGATGCCTCTGAAGCCAACACCTGCCTTTGCATCTGACCATTCTGACTCCCCCAGTTAGCAGGCTGCCCCAAACAGTACACTTTCCCACAACTGCAGCCCCTTCACGCTCTAGAACCTGGGCCCCCAGCCACACCTTTCACCTCCCTGAGGCTACAGCCCGTGATTGGCTAACGGTCTCAGGCAAGGTGGGTCATCAGTGGTGAGACTCTTGATTGGACTCTCAAGGGCCTAATTGGCACTGGATATGGTGAGTTTTATGGCGGGGAGTTATTCGTCCCTGAATTCAGCAGCTGCAACACTTAGTGCACAAAGAACTAAATCCTGGACATCAGTTTTAGATTTTTCACAGATACATTTTCATTTACATATGTATTAAATATATTTTTTTTATTCATTTGTGGAACATGGGCGTCACTGGCTGGCCAGCATTCATTGTCCATCCCTAGTGCCCTTGTGAAGCTGATGATGAGCTGTCTTGTTGAACTGCCACAGTCCAAGTGCTGTAGATAGACCCACAACACTGTAAGGGTACATGTACATATATAAATATATATTATATCTTTAGGTCACCACCAAAATTAGATCAAAATTTTCACAATAGAACAACTCAATTTCTTATAAGACGAAAAGACTACAAGATAAAGGAACAGAATTAGTCCATTCGGCCCAAGAGTCTGCTCTGCTATTCGATTATGGTTAATGTTTCTCAACCCCATTCTCCTGTTTTCTCCCTATAACCCTTGACCCCTTCACCAATCAAGAATCTGTTAAAAGCTATTCAAACAGAGAGCACATGTAAATGAAACTAAAAAAAATGCTTTACTAAACATACCACTTGACCTTTAAGATTAAAGATACAATGCAGATGTTACAATCAGGGAATGTGAAATGAAGACAAAATAAATCAGTACTATATTTTCAATGATGAATGAATTAGAATAAATATGTATCCCTGGTAACAACAGACATATCCCTCCTTTCACAGTTTTTTCAGGAGATTTACTATTCACTATTAAAATGTCCAGGAGATATATGAGGATCAGGGCAAAATTTCAAGGTAACAAGAGACAGCTAGATGATTGATCTTAGAGTAAAATCTCTGAAAAACGGATTTGTTCTCTCCAGGAAATAAAAATAACAAGGAAGGACAAGTTAAATGTTGAAAATCCTTAACAGAATTACTAAAATGAATATCAGAACTGACTGTATTTAGAAGAAATTATCATAAGCAAAAAATGCATGTTTTAAAAAATGACCAGTTATTAGAATTGAAATTATGATTTTTTTTATCTGATTGCAGTTATAATGTTCAGATATGATCTATCAATGGAGACTTTAGAGTGTTATATATTGTTCTGGGTGTATAGCCGCTCTGATAGTGTATTTTGCCAATGCTAATTCCGCTGCATCCTAACATAACCACTGACAATTTCAAATTGAATTTTTGGATTTTCTAAGACTTGCTGCACAAAATTAGTATGTCATTAGGAAGTGACATGTTGAATTAACTAATTTATTTGGATTACCAGATCAGGAGGTAACTATTCAGCCCTGGACCCTGTGCTGCCATTCTGTTCGATCAGAGCTGATCTGTTCCGCAACTCCATTTAGCTGTTTTTTAGCTGCATATCGTTTGAAACTTTCACCCGACAAGAACAGCCTACGATGCACAAGTTATAGACCGCTGCCATTTGCTCCGAGCTCAACACCAAAAGACTGCCTCTCATGTGTGTCTCATGGATGAAGCGCTTGTCATATGAGGAATGGTTGAGGAATTTGGGTCTGTACTCGACGGAGTTTGAAGAATGAGGGAGGATCTCATTGAACCTTATCGAATACTGAGAGGCCTGGATAGAGTGGACATGGAGAAGATGTTTTCTCGAGTAGGAGAGACCAGGATCTGAGGGCACAACCGAGGAGTGAAGGGACAACCCTTTAGAATTGAGGTGAAGTGGAATTTCTCCAGTCAGAGAGTGGTGAATCTATGGAACTCATTGCCACAGGAGGCTGTGGAGGCCAAGTCACTGATGGTATTTAAAACAGAGGTTCTTGATTAGTAAGGGGATCAAAGGTTACTGGGAGAAGGCAGGAGAACGGAATTGTAAAACATATCAGCCATAATGGAATGGCAGAGCAGACTCAAAGGGCTGAAAGGTCTCACTCTGCTCCTAAATCTTATGGTCTTATATGTGTCAACAGTAACATGACTGACTCTTAACTGTCACCTCAGTTCAAGGGTAATTAAGGATGGGCATGAGAACATTAGAACAGGTGTAGGCCATTCCGCCCATTGAGCCGGCTCCATCATTTAATATGATCACGGCTGATTGAATACTTCAATGCCTTTACCCACACTATACCCATAAGCCTTTACACCACTGGTAATCAGGAATCTGTCAACCTCTACTTTAAATATTCTCAAAACATTGATCTTCCATAGCCCACCTAGATAAAGAATTCCAAAGAGTCATCACCCTCTATGTAAGACAATTTCTCTTCATCTCAGATCTAACTGCATCCCTCTTATTTCTTACATCATGGCCGCCGGTTCTTGACTCCCTAAAAAGGGGAATTATCTTACCTGCATCTACTCTATCTCTTTAAGTATTTTGTAGGTTTCAATGAGATCACCTCTTATTCTTCAAAGCTCCAGGGAATACAAGGCAGTTTTCCCAGTTTCTCTTCATTGGACAGCCTCACCATCCTGGAAACAATACTGGTGCAGCTTTGTTGCATTCTGTCTATGGCAATAGTTTCTTTCCTGAGGTAAGGAGACCAACACTGCACACAGCACTCCAGGTGTAGTCTAATCAAACTCCTATACAATTGAAGCAAGACCTCACCAGTCCTGTGTTTACATCTTCTTGTAAAAGGTTAACATTCCCTGTAGCTTGCTGCACCTGCATGTTGGCGTTCAGTTACTTATAGACAACTACACCTTTGTAGATATACACTTTCCAACCTCTCACCATTTAATAAATACTCTGCACATCTGTTTCACCTATTGTCACATTTTTGCACATTAGATTCTATCAGCCATGTTACTGCCAATTCATTAAATTTGTCCAAATCCTTCTGAAAACATTTTACATCTTCCTCACATGACACATTCCCTCCTTAGCTTTATATCATATGCAAATTTGTAAATATTACACTTGGTTCCATATCCACGTCATTGCTATATGTATTTCGAACAGTTGAGGCCCAAGTACTGGTCCTTGTTGTGCCCCACCAGTCACATTCTGCCAATGCAAGAATGATCCCATTTATTCCTACTCTCTGTTTTCTGTCTGTTCATCAATCCTTAATTCGTGCCAGTGCATTACCTCCTATAGGTTTGCTCACAAGCCCCCTGCGAGGGACTAAATCAAAAGACCTCTCAAAATCTAAATATATCACATCTAACAACTGCTCCTTATCTATTTTGTTAGTAATGTCCTTTAAAATAATCTTCAACAAGTTTGTCAAATGTGATTTCTATTGTCAAATCAATGCTGACTATGCCCAATCAGGTAATTTTATCCAAGTATCTATTTAACACACCCTTTATGATAAATTCTAGCAAATTCCCTACTACTGGTATAGGAGGACACGTCTGTAGTTCCCTGTTTTTTCCCTTTGCTCCTTTTGTAAATAGTTAGGGTGATATTTGCAACCTTACAAAATGCAGAAACCATCATCATCAGCGTTGTCCTGTCAACAATGTCCACATTCCATGAAAGAATTAAATATAGGGACAGGAGGAAGTTATTCAGCCCTCTGTGTCTGCTAATCTGTTCAATTTGGCTATAGCTGATCTGCACGTGTCATCATTTACCCACTTTAGCTCCACAGGGTAATGTTCTTACCCAATAACACTCTATCAGTTTCAATCTGAAAGCTCCAATCATTCCAGAATCTGCAGGAAGAGTTTCAAATTTCCAATTCCCTTTGCATGAAGAAGACTTTCTTGATTTTATCCCTCAATGACCTGGTTCTAATGTTAATATTGAAATTTAATGCCCTTCCCTGCAGTTTTGGGAGGTCGGTGGCATTTGAACAGGCAGAAGAGTGCCAGATGGGCATCCTGCTGCCTTCCTGCCACTGTCATGATTATGTCTGTGTCAGGAAAGCCAGTGGAACACCTTCCAGCCCTGCTACCAATTGAGGCTGGTGAGTGGGCAATTAATATCCATTTACAGGACGCATGCCTCTGTGGCTTTACCAATCAGTGAACAGAGAACACACCATGTGAGAAGCCTCAAAGCAAATCTTGACATATTCGTTTTCTAGGCTTTTCATTGGGATATTCAGTTCAAAGACATTTAATGTCTGATTGAAGGGCCTAGCATTGGAGTGGGGTGCCCACAACCACTTGTTGCTAAATCCCACAAAGACTCACCTGTTCCTGGGCGTGAGACGATGCTGAGCTTCAAGATGGGTGAAGTACCACCAGCCAGTCACCACCTCCTGGTGACACTGATGATCTATGAAGAGTTACCAGTCCGAAGAATACCTCAGTGTCATCTATAGTTTAATAGTGGTCCTTCGAAGCATCTTTGGGACTGTTAAAGGCGCTATAGAAATAGAAATTGCGCTGAAATTAGAGAGGATATTTGGAAGCAAAAATGTTCTCCCTTTTTAAAAAGTTATTGTTAAAGTGAGACAAACCATTTTAGCATTGGCTTCATCTGCACAAGTTTGGGCCTTTCAGCCAAGCTTCCATACACACAACTTTCACTGAGTACAGTGAAAGGTAACAGTGAATGGTGAGGCATAAAGACCTTGTCTTGGACTTGATTAATGACTGATCTGAACAGTTCAATCCTCCTGGGCCTTGTCTACCAGCAGCACTGCTGACTGGGAACAAAATGCAGATGAAGTCCGGAAGGTAACAGAGATTGTCAGACAACCCCAGTTGGGAACGAGAGGTATTTTGTCTGGAAGCACTGTGCTTGCTGCAAAAACAGAATTAAAAAGCCAAAAACTTATGTGTTTTCAATTTCTCCCTTTTGTATTATACAATGTACATCTTATCATCAGAAGGGGGCCAATTAAGCCATCATATCTGTATTGGTTCATTGAAAGCACTTCCAATTAGTTCAACTCTACGATCCTTTTTCTAAAACTTGGCAAGTTTTGACCCTTTTCAAGTATTTATCCAATTCGATGCTGAAAGTTTCTAGTGAATCTGCTTTCACTGCTCAGTCAGGCAATGCAATCCAGCTCATGATAACACACTGTGTCAAAAGAGTCTCATCTTTCCTTTTCTTCCTAAATTATTTTATATATATGACCTCTCGTTACTGATGGTCTGCCAGTGGAAACAGTTTTTAGCTATCTATTGATACCAGACTTCTTTATATATTTGAAAAATTCAATCAAATCTCTCCTTAAACTTAAAAACCAAAAGAACTGTGGATGCTGGAAATCAGAAACAAAAACAAAAATCACTGGAAAAGCTCTGCAGGTCCGGCCGCATCTGTTGAGAGAAATCAGAGTTAATGTTTCGGGTCCAGTGACCCTTCTTCAGAACTGAGGAATTGAGTTCTGAAGAAGGGTCACTGGACCTGAAAAGTTAACTGATTTTTGTTTCTGTCCGAGAACCTCTCTGCCATAGAAGGTAAATCCTAGCTTCTCTAATTTCTCCACATGACTAAAATTTCTGTGGTAAATTTCCCCAGACTTTCAGCAAAGCCTTGATATTCTACCTAAAGTATAAAATAAAGAAATTGGACACAGTACCTTAGGGAACACCTAACTGAATTAGAAAGGT
Source organism: Ginglymostoma cirratum (assembly GCA_024137785.1). NCBI lineage: Eukaryota > Metazoa > Chordata > Chondrichthyes > Orectolobiformes > Ginglymostomatidae > Ginglymostoma > Ginglymostoma cirratum. The sequence goes on along the minus strand of JAHRHZ010000066.1, from coordinate 26,323,518 downwards.
CTGGCTTAAAACCATAACCATTTACCTCTTTCTTTAACCTACAGTTGTTTAAGGTCCTGAACTAATTTTCAATTAAATTAAAATTAGATCATTAGAAAATAGCTGAAGAATTAACTCATTATTTATTAGTAATTAATTAGAAATTCATGAGAAATTAGGTTGAAGGGCATTACAACAAATAAGTAAATTTGATTAAATCTTCTGTTGGAAACACTGTAACATGTATGCCATTGTAACAAGTATGCCACTATAACTATGGAATTGTCACATTTGGAGTGCACTGTTGAAGAAATTGTAGAAATTGCAGTATTTCATTTAGCCAACTCTTAAGTCAGGGGAACAATTTTTGTAATTCTCCTCAGGAAAGTATAGATGAAGACTGGCCAGTGTTGGGAATGATGGACTGAATGGCCTTCTCCCCAAATAAACAAAGGTGAGGATAATCATTTGGAAAAGCATATCTTATTGATTCAGAATAATCCCTTTGTTCCCAATGACAGGCATTTGTCAAATCATTCTAGGATTTTTGGGTCCTCTACCCTCTCTGGAAATCCATTCCATGTGTCAATCAGTCTCAACGTAAATGAAGTTCTGATATTAATCTTTAATTAGCCTGTTGAAAGCCTGAGCATCCCATTCCCATTGTTTTATGTGAAGCTATTTACCAACTATATCTTTCTATTATGTTTGTCATCCTGTACATCTCTTCATTGTCACCTCCTTTCTACTGTTACATAATGTGGCCTCATCTTACAACATCAATATTTCTGTAGCTTTTCAGCACCCTCATGTTTAGAGTGTACTTACAAAAATAGTGTTTTTATAACTGAGATTATTTATCATTCCAGCAATTCCACAATTCTCATTGGGAATGAGATATTAAACAGCTTGTTGCTAGTCTCTGGATTGCCCTTCCTTCAGCTACATGCCTGTTAAAACCTGAGCCTGTTTCCATGAAAAATAACCTTCCACAATCTTCAGGCTAATGTGTATTCGTTGTTCATAAATAGCCCAGAAAATCAAGCATACAAAATGTACAGTGTCTCTTCGAGCCATGCTCAAACAGTATTTTGCAGTTGTTATAAAATCAATGACAGTTTTTGTAAGAAAGAGAAACAGAAGTTGGATTTGTATCGTACTTTTCACAATTTCAGGATGTCCTAGACTGCAATGCAGCCAATGAAGTACTTTTGAAGTATAGTTACCATATATTTTTGTCAAAAGATTCTCATGTTTCCATTCTTTTTGTCAATTAATTTAAATATATGACCACTAGTCTGTCATTGGAAATAGTTTTTTACTTTCTATTGATATTAGAATTCTTCAGACTTTTGAAAAACACAAGCAAATCTCTCCATAAATGTCTCTGCTTTAAGAAGATAAATCCCAACATATCAAAAAGATAGCAACCAAAGTATGCCCTGCAAGCTCCTACAAGCAGTAATGTGATAATGGAACCAAACGATCTGTTTTGTGATATTTTCTTGGGAATAGATTTTGGCCAGGATGCCAAGGAGAAACACCAGAGGAAAATAATGCCCTTCTTGTGTTAACATGTGTACAATAGGAATATAGGAACAGGAGTCAACATTTCTGCCCTCCACCACATACCACCATTCAAATAGATTAAGGCTGATGCATCTCAACTCCATTTACCTGCCGTGGTCCCATAATCTTTGTATCACAAAAACTTGTACCTCTCAGATTTGAGATTTTCAGTTGAGGCCACTGGAACAGAGTTCCAGTTTAACCAGTAATGTGTTCACTGCTGCTTGAGTAAATATGTTTCCTGAATGAATTTCATACTTAAAATACTCAATTCCATAATTAAAACAATAATACATAAGAGATGCAAGAACTGAGAGACATTATGGTTGTGTCTGGACAAATCTTTGGAAGTGGCAGCTGAGGATAACAAAACAAATAGTCATTTGGTGTTTCAACACTTGAGTAATGCTGAGAAAAAGACATTTTGATGCATCTTTTCATCTTGCACTCACTGGGGCAATTTGCTTCAACAAAATGTATCTTTTTTTTAGATTAGACAAAACTGTTTTTTGAATAAAGCATGTATAATCCTGGGCATTACAGAGACTGAGGCCTGAGTTGCTGCTTTGTTTCCGCAGCGCAGAGCTGTAAACATCCTGGTCCTGTAGACCTGACTGGGGAGGAAGTACCCAGGATGGCCAGATTTTGACCCATGCGGGGTGGGGACATGAGTTGGATATTAACAAGAGTTGAACCTGCTACCCTTGGAAAGACTTCAGAATCCGCTGGGTGGTGGGCTATGGTAATAGCAATTAAGAAAAGAATAAAACAACAAGCCTCTTACAACCCATCATGCCCCACAAACACCCTATGCCTCATTTTTGCCAAATCATGTCACCACTCCACTCACCATGACTCCTCATACTCTCCATGCCACATAATGGGATCAGGATTTGAAGATACTGATGATAGGATGGTGAGTACAGATTCAGTAGTTGCTTTCAAAGAGGAATTTGTTAAGTACTTGAACGGGAAATACCAGAAGCAGACTGTGTCCTTTTGCAGCAAAACCTGGACAATATCTAGGCTTGAACTGATTTGTGACAAGTAACTTTCATCCCACAGAAGTGCCAAAAACTATCCATCTTCAACAAGAGAGAGTCTAGCTATTTCCCCCTGACCTTCAATGGCATTACTGTCCCATCACTGAATCCCCCATTATCACCATTCAGACATCTACACATTGACAAGAAACTGAAATGAAACAGCCAAATAAATACAGTGATACAAGAGCAGGCCAGAAGCTGGGAATACTGCAGCAAGTAATTCACCCCCGACTCACCAGAGCCTGGCTACCATCTACAAGGCACAAGTCAGGAATGCGATGGAATACTCCCCATTTGCCTGATTGGGTGGAGCTCTGAAAACAATCAAGAGGTTTGACACCATCCAGGATGAAGCAGCCACTTGATTGGCTGCCCATCCATCACCTTCAACATTTGCTCCCTTCACCTTGATGTACAGCAGCAGGAGTGTGTACCTTCTTCAAGATACACTGCAGTGACTCACACAGGCTTCTTTGTTAGCATCTTCCAAACCCGCGACCTCTACCACCTAAAAAGACAAGGGCAGCAGGTGCATGGACACACCATCATCTGCAAATTCCTCTCTAAACTACTCAGCACCCTGACTTGGAAATGTATTGCCTTCCGTGTTGTTGGGTCAAAACCTTTGAACTCCCTCCCTAATGGCAGTATGGCTCTACCTACAGCAAATAGACTGCAGTGGTTCAAAAAGGCAGCTCACCACCAACTTCTCAAGGGCAACTAGGGGTCAGCAGTAAATGCTGGGCCAGCCACAAATGGCCATATTCCATGACTGAATGAAACAAAAGAAAATGCAGAGATGAAACAAAATAATGATTAAAAAATTAATAATCAGCCCTAATGACAAATACATTGGATGAAGTCACCAAACACCAACTTTCTGCTGTCCTGAGGATGAGGGCCAGCAGACTATCAGACTGTGATGTAAGGTCAGTAATCGTCACATCCAGTCTGAGTCTTGCTGTGATGCTCATATACCATCCACTTTTCTGCAGGAGCCAATTTGATCCCTGGGTGATCTCACCCTTTCTGTACGAAGGTCAGATATAGCATTCTAGTGTCGTTGATTAGCTCAGTTGGTTGGATGGCTGGTTTACAATGTACAGCAATGTTAATCGTGTGGGTTCAAGTCCACTACTGGCTGAGGTGACCATGAAGGGCTCTCTTTCTCAATCTCTCTCTTTGCCTGAGGTGTGATGACCCTCAGGTTAAACCACCAGCTGTCTCTCTCTGATGAGACAGCAGCCCTATGGGCCTCTGGGACAATAACAACTTTATCTATACCGAGCGCTGTTCAATAGACATCAAACCATGGGACCCTTCTGTCCTGACATGCTCATACTTAGATTACTTGGTGCATTTATTCTGCAAAATGTAATCGTTGGCTTGGAATTCAAAATTCCTAATGACAGACCATCAACTCAAAAACTTAAAAAATGCACTGAAAATATCATGCTACTTTAAACAGTGCTCAGTTCTAAGCCTCGTCATAAAGGGTCACTCAACCTGGAACATTAACCCTGATTTCTCTCCACAGATGCTGTCAGGCCTGCTGAGCTTTTCCAGTAATTTCTGTTTTTGTTCCTCATTCTGAAGACCAACTAATTACAGGAGCCTGTGGTTTTATACCAGATCAAGTGCTTTTTGTCTGTTTCTTTTTTGGGATGCTTGTTACTTCCCGAGATGTTTGTTAATCTGCAAGCAGTCACCATATTTCAGGGTGAAATTGTATAACTACATGCCTCAGGAAGTCACTCAATCATTTTTTCAGCAGAAGTGTGGAGGCAAATTCACTTCCTTCCATCAAGGATATAATATTTTGTTGTTCACTGACCCTTCGAGGGAGAACAAACAATTTGGATAACATTAGTTGCTAAATAACATAAGTGTGTTGAAGCACCATAATGGATATTTTATAATCTTCTAACTGAAAGCAACTGTATCAATTTTTTAACATCTCCTGTAAAATAGCAGAAAGAGGAATTTGGATCATGTCCAGTCAGTTTATCTACCTTTTGAATAGGATAGTAACTGAAGCCCTTCCGCAATCTCAAGTGGAGGTGGAAAATCCTGCTGCACTATTTAAAGTAAAAGTAAGAGAGTTCTTCCCAGCATTGTGCCACGTTGAACATTGTGTCTCAAACAACATCACAGAAACAGATTTCCATCCATGATCACACTGCCAATTGAGGGATCTTGCTGTGCTCCATTACAGCAGTAATTGCACTGTTAGAGTACACTGTTGGATTCCAGAGTTACTGTGGTTATGGAAATGTACCTCAGAAATGTAAAATCACTTTATTTTTATTGCTGCTAGGTACTGTTGCCGAGTTGAAAAGTAAAATTGCATTTGATGAAAATCTGTGAAGGATTTTCACTCAAAGTGTCTCTGTCGTCTCGTTCAGATAATGATTCAACTCTCCATATAGTTTCAGTATTTTCGGTTTAAATGAGAAACATTTATAGCTGGGTTACCAGAACTTTTATCCTAAGATTGTAGTTAAATGTTGGTGAACGTTCCCATATAATAAGATTGTCTTTGAATGGTAAACTGGAATTGAAACTTAGAATGATGCTAGGATCGGATAATGATTAATCTGAAGTTAACTGTATAAATCATCAGTTATTGGGAGAGATGGAGCATGTTTTACTCCTGGGTAGTACCTTTCAGAATTCTTCATCCTGTTCAGCAAAGGGGGGTGGGGCAGGGAGCGATTAGAAATGTTTAATGCTCTGCATTCTATCCCATGTGTAAATCTGGGGAAGTGCTGGATATATTTTCCTGAGACAGACCTGCACTTGTGGATGTCATTTCTGTAAGGACATTCACCAGGAAGAACGGCGTCTGGTTCTAGAGACAGAAGAAAAGCTTGCAGTGAGCTGAGTGGTACAGAATATCTGTAGTGGTCAGCAGCTCGAGAATAGCCAGGCATGAAGCTACTTGATTATAGCAGATTGAGAATGGAGGAGTGTGATATTGGTTAATGGAAAGGACATTCTCCAGATGGGTAATAAAATCACAACTGTGAATAAAAAGTACAGAGTAGCAACTAACCCATTCACTGCCATTAGCCTGTTGATATCATCTGTGCTCTGTAGAAGTGATTTGACTCTGAAATGCTAAATGGTTTGGAACTCAAAACAATGTGAAGGTCCTGAGAGGAAGTTAACAGAAGATGAGAATAATTGCCTGAGATGGGACTAAGGAAGCTGAGCCAAGGAAGCTATGGGGAGTTGAGAGTACGCAAAGAGGACATTCAGCCCGAATCATTGGTGCCGCACTTAGGGACCACACGAGCCGCATTCCACACTCTTGCATTTCACCTTCTCAGCATTAAATGCCGAACAGAAGAGTCAGTGGTCAGAGGCCAGTTGTCAATCTCTGTTGTTCCTGGGCAGTGATGGATCCAGTCTGGCAGAGACTTCTCGAAATTCAGGATTGGGGATGGGTAACGATATCAGACCCTAAGAGATTCTCAAGGCACATTAGAAGAAATTGGCAGAAACAGTCCTCTTACAATGGGGAGGTTTGTGGGAGTGGTGGAGGTTAATGACACAAGATGGAGAGTTTAAAGATAGGGGAAAATATTAACAGTTGAAAAGGATATTCCAATGCTCATACATAAGAGTTATGAAAGAGGGTCTGAAATCCAAGCAACCAGTGTCTCATAAATCTGAAGTATTCATTTTTCAGCCTCTCAGATTCCAGCAAAACACAAAAGGCATCTTGTCCGCAGGTCACAGACCCGACATCAAATTAATCTGTTTGCAGACAATACCCCCTCACACCCAGAGAGTTCACTTCTTTTGCTTGTGTTAGTGACTGTGAAGTTGGGTTTGAAAAATGAACATGAGACGAGAACTCCCGCTGAACTGGGCATTGTTTGTTATGATGAGAATTGCCTCTGGCGCACTCTAATCCAGCACATCAAAGTGAATGATCCTCACTGTATACACAGCACCAGAAGGACTGGTAGAAGACAAGTGATAAGAGGAAGAGACTGAAAGCATTTAAATACTTAAAGATGAGTAGACTCTGTCAGGGAAATCCCCTTCTCCCTTTGATCTTCTCTAAACTCTTTTCTTCAAGTAAAAATCCATCAAAAGCCACTAAAAGTAGAACAGTTCCAACAGCAACCAGAACAACATCATAAAAAAACAGCTTTTAACAACAATGTTTAATTTATCCAAAAGATATCTAAACTCAACACCAGGCAAATTGTTACTCTTGTGTCACTTAGCTCAGCCAAAATATTAAAATTCTCAGCTCATTTGCTTAGTTTTCAAATTCTCCACCCTCCCCTCAGAAACTTCATTTAAAAAAAGTACTACGGATGCTGGAGATCGGAAATAAAAAGTTAAGCACTGCAGGATTAGCAACATCTGTGGAGAGGGAGATAGAGAGACAGACAGAGTCAACATTTCAGGTCCTACATGACACTTCTTCAGAACTGAAGAGAAAAACTGATCATTGATGAAAGAGGCAAGGAGGAGCAAGAGGAATAAACTGAAAGATTTAAATGTAAATCCCGTTGGAGAGAAGAGCAGAACATCTTCAAGGTGGGTGTATCTTGAAGAGAAGTGGCAATGCTTTAAACACGCGAATAAAACCAAGATGAAGATATGAAGTAAAATCAGAAAGTACTGGCAAAGCTCTGTCAAAGGTACGGTCCTTCAGATGAGCCATTACACCTGGGCCCTTGTCCACCTTTTCAGGTGAACATAAAAGATTCCACAGCTGTCCTTTCAAAGTACAGTATCAGTGTTGTCCTGGTCAACATTAATCCTTCAGTTAACATCACTAACAGAGATGACCTGGTCATTACCACATGGTCACATTGCTATTTGTAGAATCCAGCTGTGTGTATCATAGATTTGCGATTTTATTTTGGTTGTTCTCATTGGATCAGAAAAGCATTTACTCAGTGATCTGTTTAACTTTTTTTTAATTGGTTCATGGGATGTAGGCATTGCTGGCTAGGCCAGCATTTATTGGTCATTTGCACTGAGACAAAAATCAATGTTCATGTGCCTGATAGGAGCATGTGCCTGGGCTATAGTATATAGAGGATAAAATTACTGCTAAAAGAATCAGGCATGCTGAAAAATGGTGCTGGCAAACTGTGATACCTCCTGGACCTCTCTGTCTCCATCTCGGGCAACCACCTAGAAACAGATGTCCATTTCAAGCCCACTGACTCCCACAGCTACCTGGAATACACCTCCTCCCACCCACCCTCCTGCAAAAATGCCATCCCCTATTCCCAATTCCTTCGGCTCTGCCGCATCTGCTCCCAGGATGAGACATTCCACTCCCATACATCTCAAATGTCCTCATTCTTCAAGGACTGCAACTTTCCCCCCACTGTGGTCGAGAACGCCCTCGACCGTGTCTCCCGCATTTCCCGGAACACATCCCTCACGCCCCGTCCCCGCAATAATAACCAAAAAAGAATCCCCCTCGTCCTCACGTACCACCCCACCAACCTCCGGATCCAACGCATCATCCACCGACACTTCCGCCATCTGCAATCAGACCCCACCACCAAAGACATTTTTCCCTCCCCACCCTTATCTGCCTTCCGGAGGGACCACTCCCTCCGCGACTCCCTTGTCCGCTCCACACTCCCCTTCAGCCCCACCACACCCGGCACTTTTCCTTGTAACCGCAGGAAGTGCTACACCTGCCCCCACACCTCCTCCCTCACCCCAATCCCAGGCCCCAAGAAGACTTTCCACATCAGGCAGATGTTCACCTGCACATCTGCCAATGTGGTATACTGCATCCGCTGTACCCATTGTGGCTTCCTCTACATCGGGGAAACCAAGCACAGGCTTGGGGACTGCTTTGCAGAACACCTGCACTCAGTTCGCAACAAACAACTGCACCTCCCAGTTGTGAACCATTTCAACTCCCCCTCCCATTCCTCAGACGACATGTCCATCCTGGGCCTCCTGCAATGCCACAGTGATGCCACCCGAAGGCTGCAGGAACAGCAAATCATATTCAGCCTGGGAACCCTGCAGCCCAATGGCATCAATGTGGATTTCACAAGCTTCAAAATCTCCCCTCCCCCAACTGCATCCCAAAACCAGCCCAGCTCAACTCCACCTCCCTAACTTGTTTTTCCTCTCACCTCAAGCCACACCCCTGTCTCCTATCTACTAACATCATCCCGCCCCCTTGACCTGTCCTTCCTCCCTGGACTGACCTATCTCCTCCTCACCCCCCTACCTACACTCACCTTTACTGGCTCCATCCCCGCCTCTTCGACTTGTCTGCCTCCTCTCCACCTATCCTCTCCTGTATCCATCCTCTATCCGCCTCGCCCTCTCTCCCTATTTATTTCAGAACCCTCTTCCCCTCCCCCATTTCTGATGAAGGGTTTAGGCCCGAAACGTCAAGTTTTCCAGCTCCTATGATGCTGCTTGACCTGCTGTGTTCATCCAGCCCCATGCTTGATACCTCGGAGTAAGTAGTGGTCTGTTTCTCTAATGATGCCAACTTTGCTGGGCATGAGGAAGGAGATTAGAACAAGCAGAGGGCTTTGAAACAAGCAAGTAAGGGTTGGATACGCAGTTGTTGGAAAGGTAGAAAAGATTAAAATAGACGAAGGATTGGACTGGAGAGCTCTGTGGGAGGATTGTCTCAGATGAGGAGGACTTGTATTCAAGGAGATATTTAAGATGTTTAAGAAGATATTTCAGAATGCACAGAAAAGGTCCATTCCAGTGTGTAAGAAAGACTCTAAGGAAAGGATGCACCATCCATAGCTAACTACAGAAATTAAAGGTATTATCAAATTGAAGAAAAAACATATAATTCCAGAAAGGTAAGTGGCAGGTCTGAAGATTGGATAGAACATAAAAATCAGCAAAAAATGGCTAAAAGACTGATAAGGAGGGAGAAATTGAAGCCTGTGAGGAAGGTAGCAAAAAGGAACTTTCAAAGGAAAATAGTAAGTGAAGTGGTCATTTGCCATCTAGCTCTCTGGAGAATAGGTTTGGAGAATGAATGATTTGAAATAAGGAAATGGTGGATGAAGTGAACAGCTATTTTCACTGTAAGAGGATACAAACAAAATCTCAAAAATAATAGTGAATTAGAATCTAAGAGGGAGAGTGGAATGTAAAACAATTGCAATTACCAGGGAAAGAGTACAAAGAAAGTGATTAGAACTAAAAGCTGACAAGCCTCCTGGCCGTTGGCATCTCTGTTTTAGGGAGTCAAAATAAGTGAGCGCTGAACTAGTATATCCCATTTGTTTTAATTTTCCCTAGATTCTGAATTGTCCTATCAGATTGGAAAATAGTGAATGTAAATACTATATTCAAGAATGAAGGGAGATAGAAAGCAAGAAGCTTCGACATAATTAGTCTAACATCTATCAGAGGGGAAATGCGAGAATCCAATATTAAGGAGATTATGGCACAGTATTTAGAGCATCTTAATGCAAGAAGGCAGAATCAATAAGGTTTTGTGAATGGGAAATCATATTTGGCTAATTTATTGGTGTTCTTTGAGGAAGTAACAAATAATATAGATAAAGGGGGACCTGTAGATGTGGTGTACTTAGGTTTTCAGCAGGCATTTGACAAGGTGCCACATCAAAGTTTACAACAAATAAATAAGAAGTCACAGTGTAGGAGGTAAATGGATAGAGGTGAACAGCAAGCAGGTATAAAGGGGTCATTTTCATGTTGGGAAGAAGTGACAGTGGAGTTCTACATGGATCAGTATTGGAGCCTCAACTATTTACAATTTATCTCAGTGACTTCAATGAAGGAAACAAATATATGGACACTCAGTCCACCAGTGGCACAAGGATAGATAGATAGAAAGGTAAGTTTTGAAGAGAACATTGGAGTCTGCGAACGTATTGGCTGGTGGAGTATAATGTGGGTAACTATGCGCTTTTCCACTTTGGCAGGAGGAGTAGAAAACCAGCATATCATTTAAATGGAGAGAGATTGCAGAGCTCTGAATACTGTTGGATGTGGGTGTCTTGGTAAATAAATCACATGCCATCAGTATGCATGAATTATGAGGGCAGCTGGAATGTTATTTATTACAAGGTGCACGGAATGAAAATGTAGGGGTGTTTTGCTAGTTATGTAGGGCACTGGAGTGGCCAAAGATGGAATGGAAGCTGTGTACAGTTTTCATCTCTTTATTTAAGAAAGGACAAAAATGCATTAGAAGCAGTTCAGAGAATCCTTATACAATTTATACCTGGGCTGGAGAAGTTATTTTATGAAGAAAGATTGGGCTGGTGTTTAAACGAATGAGAGATGATCTTGTTGAAAGATATATAGTCTACCAAGCAGGACAAACCACCCCATTTATCAGTTTCATTCCTTCTCCCATTGATGTACAGTGACAATAATGCATATGACCTGCCAGAAGGACTATAACAATGCACGAAACCTCCTTGAGGGTACCTTCTAATCCAGAACCTCAACTATCTAGAAGGACAAGGGCAGCAGATGCATGTGAATGTTACCACTTCAAGTTCACCTCCAAGGCACACTCGATCCTGTTGGAAATATATCACATCTGTCTGACTGTCACTAGGTCAAAGTCCTGAAACCTCCTTCCTAACAAAATGGGAATTCTCATGGACTGTACTGGCTCAAAAAAACAACAGAACATCACTTCCTGCAGGGCATTTCGGGTTGGACAATAGAGGCTAGTTTAGTCTGTGACATCCACATCCTGTGAATGAATCAACAAAAATTGTGCTTCATTGGTTGTAAATTGCTTCGGGATGTCGTGAGAGTGTGAAGCTACAGAAATGCAATTTCCTTCTTCTTTAAAAAAGAAGGAAATTTGCTTTGATAATGACTTACTGAGATTAATCATTCTCTTTACTCCATACGCCCCTTGCATTTAATTTTGGGAACAGGGAAACAAAGAGAATTTCTTGAACTGGTGTGAAATTAGAAGAATCTCATGTGAATTTCAGATCTGCGTGGCTCACTTATGGTAATCAAGCCCCTGAGCTGCAAGGTTGTATATTGAAATAACTCTGTGAAGTCAAGCAACTAACTTAAGCTGACAATTCAGTGAAGTACTGGCTGAGTATTGCACTGGCTAAGGAGATGTCTATTGGATGAGACATTAAACTGAAACCATGTCTGGTTACTCACATAGGTATCAACAAAGGACAGAAGGGCTGTTGATATCCTTCCCTGTACCAATGCAACTAGAAAAAGCTTTATTAGTGAGTTATTAGAGATAAAAGGTACTGCAGATGCTGGAGAATCTGAGATAACAAGCATGGGGCTGGATGAACACAGCAGGTCAAGCAGCATC
>JAHRHZ010000066.1:26224589-26311208 GCA_024137785.1 Ginglymostoma cirratum | reverse complement strand
GATGCTGCTTGACCTGCTGTGTTCATCCAGCCCCATGCTTGTTATCTTAGTGAGGTATTAATTCATTTTTGTTGTTAGCCACAGTGATTCGGATCATTAGGAGGGGAAGATCCTTCTCATATCTATCACTAGTAAAATTATGAATTCATTCCTTTACAGAAGTGGACTAGAGAAATCTACCACCATTGAGAGTTATAACTTTTAGAGATGAGAAATCTATTTGTATAAATGGGCTTCTTCAAGATAGAAAATGCTGAGTGACCACACTTAATCCACTTGTAGAATGGAGGTTTAAGGGTTGAGGGGTCAGTTTATGCCTCCACAGATGGCTTAGGCTTAAATCCCATTTGCACCAAATTCTCAGATGAGAATCACCTGGGGAGAAGTTTACAGATTCTGCATCCTCGCAGCCAAAACACAGGAGGCATCGGACTGAAATAAACAACATTTGCAAAAGGTTTTTATTGTGCAGGATGCTGTCTCTTCAATATATACGCATTACAGGGTAGTCGTACACCGGTCCATGACTGAGATTGCTCTGCTCCTTATTGGCATTGGGGGTTGGAGTCCGCTGTTCATCCTCACATGATGTCATGGTACTCAAGGCTGGACCTCAACTCAAAGTTCTATCTTCCATACAGCATCCCTGAAAATGCTGCAATCCATTGTGCTCAGTATGTATCTTGAGCTCAAGCCTCAAGGCAAGAGTGCTGCCACTCAGCCCTGGGTCAGTCACTAAAGCATGGAGGGATACTTTTCAAAAAACTGTCTCATCCACTCCAGGTTAGTCCTGTACATCTGCTGATAGTCACACAACAGCATTGGCACAGGCCCCTGAGTATGATGCTGACTAATATCTCTGACCAAGTGAAGCTAAGACAATGAATTCGACATAGCAAGAGTTGTCAATCACATGGTGATCAAAAGGGGAATGTGGCAATGAGGGAGGTTTGCAGAAGTAACTCCCAGTCCTACCATCAACAAATGTTCTACTCTATTAAAGTCTAGTGTGATCAGCCCAACAACTACAGACCAGTCACTTTCACTTCAGTAGTGGGGAAGCTTCTAGAACAATTATTTGGAATAGAATTAAGAGTCACTTGGGAAAATGTAGATTGATTTGGGAGGGTCAGCATGGAGTTGTTAAGAGAAAATCCTGTCCAACTAATAAGAGCAATATATTATGGATGTTGGAAATCTGAACAAACAGAAAATGTTGGATAAACTCAACAGGTCTGGCAGCATCTGTGGAAAGAGAAACAGAGTTGACATTTCAAGTTTTCTTCAGAACGGTTTCAATTTTTCAAAATCATGAGGTGCCTACAGAGCGTGGAAAGGGAGAAACTGTTACCACTCATAAATGGATCCAGAACTAGAGGGCACAGTTTTGAAGTTGAAATAACTACACAGAGTCCAGTATCCCATTGCCAAGTCACCCTTTATTTACACATGCGTAGTACTTGACACTGGTCCAGCTCCCTCAGAGCCAGCTTTCAGAGTGAACAGAACTTCTGACACTCAATGTTTATATCTGTTAGCCAGGGCTCCCTGATTGGACCAGATTAACAGATTCATATGGCAATTTATAATCTGAGATCCACCTGGCTGACCTCATTATAATCATTACAGAAGTGTTTTGCAACAGAAGTAAATACGAGGTGAGAAAAATGTTCTTGCACAGGAAGTTGTTCAAGTTTGGAGTGCACTGCCTGGGAATATGATGGAGGAAGGCTCGATTGAGGCATTGAAGAATGCTTCGGATGATTATTTAAATAAAAATACTATTGAGCGTTATGGGGAAAAGGCAAGAGATTGGGATTAAGTTAGGAACATAGGAACTGGAGCAGGCCAGTCAGCCCCTTGACCCTGCTCCGCCAGTCAATAAAGTCATGGCTGATCTGTGGCCTAACTCCATATGCCTGCCATGTGTCCATATCCCTTGAGATCCTTGCTTAATAAATATTAGTCTGTCTCAGATTTAAGTTTAACAATTGAACTAGCATCAACTGCCACTTGAGGAAGAGAACTCCAAACCTCCACTACTCTTTTCATGTAGAATAGCTTCCTAACATCTCTCCTGAATGGTCTGATCTTAATTCTTAGAGTCTGCCTCCTGGTTCTAGAATCTTCAACCAGTGGGAATAGTTTATCCAACCAATCTTTCCCTGTTAGTATCCTGAAGACTTTGATTAGATCATCCCTTAATCTTCTGAATGCTAGAGAATAAAGGCCTGGTTTGCCTAACCTCTCCTCATAACTTAACCTCTGAAAACCAGTAAACCTGGTTTGAACTCCCTCCAGGACCAAAGCATCCCTTCTAAGGTGTGGTGCCCAGAGCTGCTCACAGTACTCTAAATGGAGTCTAACTAGGGTTTCGTATAACTGCAGCAAAATGTCTGCATCCCTATACTCCAGCCCTTTGGATATGAAGGTCAGCATTCCATTAGCCACCTTGACTATTTTCTGTACCTGTTTGTTGCATTTTAAAGAGCTATGCACCTGGACCCCCACATGTCATTGGACACCCATTGTATTTAAATTTGTGTCTTTGAATAAATAGATCTATCCTTTTGCAGTTTGAAATGGATAACTTCACACTTGCTTATATTAAAATCCATCTGCCATATTCGCCCAATCTATCAACATCCTGTTGTAATTTTATGTTGTCGCCAACACTGTCTACAATGTCGCCCAATTTTGTGTCATCACCAAATTTGGATATTTGAATTTTCATGTCATTATCAAAGTCATCAATACATATTGTGAATAACAGATGCCCAACACAGATTCCCGCAGGACACCACTAGTCACATTTTGCTAATTTGAGTACTTAGCCATGATTTCAACTTCTTGTTTCTTGCTGCTCAAGCAATTTCCTATCCATGTCAGTAATTTTCCCTCAATTCCATGATCTTTCACCTTAGCTAACAGTCTTTTGTGTGGGGCTTTATCAAAAGCCTTCTGTAAGTCCATATGAACAACATCCATCGACATTTCTCTGTCCATCACCACTGTTATCTCTTCAAAGAACTCTGTGATGTTTGTCAGGCACAACCTATCCTTTATGAATATATGCTGCCTCTCTCTGATTAACTGAAATTTTTCAAGGTGAACAGTTACCCTATCCTTGATTATAGACTCCAACAATTTCCCACCACAGATGTCAGGCTGACTGGTCTGTAATCCTCTGGTTTCTCTTTGTCAAGAGCAGAATTACATGAACAAGTTTCCAACCCAAAGTTAGTACTCCTGAATCCAGGGAACTCTAAAAGATAAAAACTGAAAGAACTGCAGATGCTGTAAATCAGGAACAAAAACAAAGTTGCTGGAAAAGTTCAGCAGGTTTGGCAGCATCTGGGAAGGAAAAAACAGAGTTAACATTCACTCTGTTTTTCCCTTCACAAATGCTACCAGACCTGCTGAGCTTTTCCAGCAACTTTGTTTTTGAAATCTGAAAGATTATGCTCAGGGCATCAGCAATGGATGGTAATCATCAGGTCCTGGGGATCTGTCACTCTTCAGTTCCATTAAATTCCCCATTATTGATGAGTTAGTGAAGCTGATTTTATTTAGATGCTGTCCCTGATTCTCTGTTAATTTCTTTGGGACTTCCGGTAAGTTATCCTTCTTTTCTGCTGTGAACACTGAAGCAAAATAATTGTTCAGCCTGTGCGCCATTTCCCTGTGATCATTGCCAATATCCCCGCACTCAGCCTTCAGTGTGCGAATAATACTCTTAACCAGCCGTTTCCCCTTGATAAAATCTCTTCTTATTGTCTTTTATCTCTCTTGCAAGTTTCATTTCATAATCTTTGTTAGCCGCTCTTATAAGCTGCTTTCCGGCCTCTGTTGGTCTTTGTGTTTGTCCTATTCCATTGGAGCTGTACTTTTTTGGTGGTTTTTATAAGCTCTTTCTTTTAATTTTATGCTGTCCCTTATCTCCTTAGATATCCATTGCAAGTTTTTTTTGTGTGAGATGGAGCTTTTCCTTCTCATGGGTCCAAGCTGCTTCTGAATAGCTTTAAATGTTTCTTTGAATACCGTCCACTTTCCCTCCATTGTTTTACCTATTAAAGAGTTTCCCAGTTTACTGTGGATAGTCTGAATTTCATCCCATTAAAGTCTGCCTTACTTAAATCCAAAATTCTTGGATCCAATCTTTGCTTATATCTTACAAACATTATGTGAAACTCAATCATGTTAAGATCACTATCTGATAAATGTTCACAAACTACTCAGTCACTAATTAAATCAAGCTCATTGCTCAATACTAGATCCAATATTGCTTGGTCCCTTTGTTGCATCCAGGACATATCGTTGTAAGAAACTATCCTGGACTATCTAGACATTCGCAACCTTTATGGCAGGTGCTCCTCTGTCTCTCCCAGTCTATGTTAAGATTAAAATCTCCAATTAATATTACTCTGCCTTTGCTACATAGTTGCCTAATTTCAGCTTTTATACAATTGAACACTTCTAAGCTACTAGGTGGTTTATATATGACACCTATTATGGTTTTAGTTCCTTTACCATGCTTCAGTTCCACCCACAATGTCTCCACTGGGTGCTTTTCCCTCATTACATCCTCTCTCACCAAAGAAATGATTCTGTTTCTCATACTGCATCACCCTCTGCTGTTGTCTGTATCTCTCCAGTAAACATGGTATAACATGGTAAGTTTAGTTCCCAGTCCTGACCATCCTGCAGCCATGTCTTCATAATGGCAACTTTATCGTAGTTTTCAGTTTGAATCTGTGCCTGAAGCTCATTTAATTTGTTCCACGGTGGCTCAGTGATAAGCACTGTTGCCTCACAGTGCCAAGGATCTGGGTTCAATTCCACCCTCAGGCAACTGTCTGTGTGGAGTTTGCAGATTCTCCCTGTGTCTGTGTGTGTTTCCTCCCACATTCCAAAGATGTGCAGGTTAAGTGGATTGGCCATGCTAAATTGCCTGTAGTGTTCAGGGATGTGTAGATTATGTGGGTTTAAAGGGGAATGGGTTGGTGTGGATTTCTTGGGCTAAAGGGCCTGTTTCCACACTGTCGGGATTCTATTACTCCGTACATTTGTGTGAAGAATTTTAATTTTGGTTGTACACTCTATCCTGTCCTTCAGCATCTTTTTCTCATTTCTCCTTCCTGTCTTACTGCATGTTTTATAGTCCCGCCTTGTTCATTAATCTGGCTGTGCTTGTTCATGCCATTAACCTCTACCTTCTCCTCACATACTGACCTATTGCTCCCGTTCCAACACCCCTGCTATACTAGTTCAAACCCTCCTGAGTGGCTTTAGCAAGCCTTCCTGCCAGGATATTGGCACCCTCCAGTTTAGGTGCATCCTGACCTTCTTGTACAGGTCCCACCTGCCCTGGAAGAGATCCCAA
The DNA here is from genome assembly GCA_024137785.1 of Ginglymostoma cirratum. Taxonomy (NCBI): domain Eukaryota; kingdom Metazoa; phylum Chordata; class Chondrichthyes; order Orectolobiformes; family Ginglymostomatidae; genus Ginglymostoma; species Ginglymostoma cirratum. The sequence continues at coordinate 26,305,825 of JAHRHZ010000066.1, read as the reverse complement.
TGATCAGGATATCTGAATCCCTCCCTTCTTCACCAGCTCCTTAGCCACATATTAAGCTGTACTATCTTCCTATTTCTGACCTTACTAGCAAGGGGCACAAGGAGTTTTGCTGAGATTACAACCTTTGAGGTCCTGCTTTTTAACTTGCTGCCTAACTCCTTTTGCAGGACTTCATCACCCTTCCTGCCTATATTGTTAGCTCCAATTTGGACTATGACCTCTGGCTGTTCCAGAGGTTGTTATTAAAACAGACAATGCAGGAAATACTTAGAGGTCTGATAGCAACTGTGAATATTTCAGGCACATGAGCTTTCATGCATTCATGGTATTTTTCTTTTGTGTTAGTATTTGCTGTTATTATTTTGGGCACTGGCTCTAGTTCCAAAATTAGACTTTGGTTTGTGGTGGTGGTTCAGACATTGGATCATACAGATGTGAAAGCAGTTCACTGCTACACTGAGAAATAATAGGAACTGCTGAGAGATAATAGGAATTTCAGAAATGCTGAAATTTTTGAAGAAGGGTCCAGACCCAAAACATCAGCTTTCATGCTCCTCTGATGCTGCCTGGCCTGCTGTGTTCCTCCAGCTCCACACCCTGTTATCACTGCTACACTGCTCTTACACCTTCAGTGATTATTATGCTCTGCTCAAAATGCATTGGATGTGGTCAGCAAATAAAGACCAAACTTTGCCCAGTTCACCATCTGGTTATTCACTCATGGAATGTGGACATGGCCCGCTGGCCCAGCATTTATTGCCTGTCCCTAGTTGCCCTTGAAAAGGTGGTGGTGAGCTCCCTTCTTGAACCGTTGCAGTCCATGTGCTTCAGATAGATTCACGATGCCCTTAGGGAGTAAGTTCCAGAATTTTGACCCAGCAACAATGAAGGAGCAGCAACACATTTCCAAGCCAGTGGCGTTCCCTATATCACCTGCATTTGTCCTTTGAGATGGTTGTTCGGAAGATGCTGTCTCAGAATCTTTGGTGATTTCTTTTTCTATTCATTTGTAGGATGTGGCCATCACTGGCAGGCCAGCATTTCTTGCCCATCCCTAGTTGCCCCTTGGGAAGCTGGTGGTGAGCTGCCTTTCTGAACCACTGCAGTCCACCCGCTGTGGCTTGACCCATAGTGTCATTAGGGAGGCAATTCCAGGATTTTGACCCACTGGCAAGTGAAGAAACGGTGATATATTTCCAAGTCAGGATAGTGAGTGACTTGGAGGGGAACTTGGAGGTGGTGGTGATCCCATATGTCTGCTGCCCTTGTCCTTCTAGATGGAAGTGGTCATGGGTTTCGAAGGTGCTGTCTGAGGATCTTTGGTAAGTCCCGCAGTGCACCTTGTAGATAGTACACACTGCTGCAACTGAGTGTTGGTGGTGAATGGAATGGATGCTTATGGATGTAGTGCCAGTCAAGCGGGCTGCTTTATCCTGGATGGTGTCAAGCTTCTTGAGTGTTATTGGGGCTGCAATCCAGGCAAGTGGGGAGTATTCCATCACTCTCCTGACTTGTGTCTTGTAGATGTTGGACAGGCTTTGGGGAGTCAGGAGGTGAGTTAATCGCCGCAGTATTCCTAGCTTCTGACCTGCTCTTGTAGCCACTGTGTTTATGTGGTGAGTCCAGTTGAGTTTCTGGCCAGTGATAACCCCCAGGATGTTGATAGTGGGGGATTCAGTGATGGTAGCACCATTGAATGTCAAGGGGTAGTGGTTAGATTGTCTCTTACTGATGATGGTCACAGCCTGGCATTTGTGTGGCATGAATGTTACTTGCCATTTATCAGCCTAAGCCTGGATGTTGTCCAGATCTTGTTGCATTTGAACAGGGACTGCTTCAGTATCTGAGGAGTTGTGAATGGTGCTGAACATTGTGCAATCATCGGCGAACATCCCCACTTCTGACCTTATCATGAAGGGAAGATCACTGATGAAGCAGCTGAACATAGTTGGGCCGAGGACACTATCCTCAGGAGCTCCTGCAGAGATGTCCTGGAGCTGAGATGATTGACCTCTCATAACCACGACCATCTTCCTGTGTGTCAGGTATGATTCCAACCACCGGAGAGTTTGCCCTCGATACCGATTGATTCCAGTTTTGCTTGGGCTCCTTGATGCCGCACTTGGTCGAATGCAGCCTTGATATCAAGGCCTGTCGCTCTCACCTCACCTCTGGAGTTCAGCTCTTTCGTCCATGTTTGAATTAAGGCTGTAATGAGGTCAGGAGCTGAGTGGTCCTGGCGGAACCCAAACTGGGCGCCACTAAGCAGTTTATTGCTGAGCAGGTGCTGCTTGATAGCACTGTTAGTGATACCTTCCATCGCTTTACTGACGATTGAGAGTAGACGGATGGGCGGTAATTGGCCGAGTTGGATTTGTCCTGTGTTTTGTGAACAGGACATACTTGGGCAATTTTTCACATTGTTGGGTAGATACCAGTGTTGTAACTGTACTGGAACAGCTTGGCTAGGGGAGCGGCAAGTTCTAGAGCATAAGTGGGTGGCATGGTGGCTTAGTGGTTAGCACTGCAGCCTCACAGTGCCAGGGACCTGGGTTCAATTCCACCCTCAGGTGACTGTCTGTGTGGAGTTTGCACATTCTCCCTGTGTCTGTGTGGGTTTCATCCCACAGTCCAAAGATGTGCAGGGTAGGTGGATTGGCCATGCTAAATTACCTGTAGCAGGTGGGATGCTCTGGAGGTTGGTGTGGTTGGGCTGAAGGGCCTGTTTCCACACTATAGGGATTCTATGACTAAGTCTTAAGTACTATTGATGGAATGTTGCCAGGGCCCATAGCCTATGCAGTACCCAGGATCTCCAACTGTTTCTTGATATCATGTGGAGTGAATCAAATTGGCTAAAGACTGATATCTGTAATGCTGGGGACCACTAGAGGAGGTTGAGATGGATCACCCACTCAGCACTTCAGCCTTATCTTTTGCACCGATGTGCTGGGCTCTTCCATCATTGAGGATGGAGATATTTGTGGACCCTCCTCCTCCAGTGAGTTGTTTAATTGTCCACCACCATTCACGACTGGATGTGGCAGGACTGCAGAGCTTAGATCTAATCTGTTGGTTGTGGGATCACTTAAATCTGTCAATCACTTTAACTTTTGCTGTTTGGCGTGCAAGTAGTCCTATTTGGTGGCTCATCAGGTTGATACGTCGACTTCAGGTATGCCTGGTGCTGCTCCTGGCATGCCCTCCTCCACTCTCCATTGAACCAGGGTTGATCCCCGGCTTGATGTTGATGCTTGAGTGGGGGATATGCCAGGCCATGAGGTTACAGATTGTGTTGGTGTACAGTTCTGCAGGTGTTGATGGCCCACAGTGACTCATGGATGCTGTATCTTGAGTTGCCAGATCTGTGCCAAGTCTGTCCCATTTAGCACGGTGATAGTGCCGTGTGACACGATGGAGGTTATTCTCACTGTGAAGGCGGGACTTCATCTCTAAAAGGACTGTGCGATGGTCACTCTTACCGATACTGTCATGGACAGATGCAGCTGCAGCTGGCAAATTGGTAAGGATGAGGTCAAGTATGTTTTTCCCTCTTGTTAGTTCCCTCACTACCTGTCGCAGATCCAGTCTAGCAGCTACATCGTTTTGGACCCTACCAGCTCAGTCTGTAATACTGCTGCTGAGCCACTCTTGGTGGTGGACATTGAAATCCTCCACCCAGAGTACATTTTGTACCCTTGCCATCCTCAGTGTTTCTTCCAAGTGTTGTTCAACATGGAGGAGTATGGATTCATCAGTTGAGGGAGGACAGTATGTGCTAATCAGCAGGAGGTTTCCTTGCCCATGTTTGACCTGAAGCCATGAGACTTCATAGATTCTGGAGTCAATGTTGAGGACTCCCAGAACAATTCCCTCCCGACTGTATCCCACTGTGCCGCCACGTCTGCTGGGTCTGTCCTGCCAGTGAGACAGGACATATCCAGTGATGGTGGTGGTGGTGTCTGGGGCACTGTCTGTAAGGTATGATTTTGTGAATATGACTATGTCAGGCTGTTGCTTAAGTAGTCTGTGAGACAGCACTAACCCCCAGATGTTAGTGAGGAGGACCTTGTAGGGTCAAGAGGGCTGTTTCAGCCATTGCCTTTTCTGGTGCCTAGATCGATTCCAGGTGATCTGTTTAGTTTCATTTCTTTGAGACTTTGTAGCAATTAGTACAACTGAGTGGTTTACTGGGCCATTTCAGAGGGCAGTTGAGAGTCAGCCACATTGCTGTGGGTCTGGAGTCACATGTCGGTCAGACCAGGTGAGGGTGGCAGATAGTAGATCCTTAATTCCAGACTTTTTAAAAAAATTATTGACTTCAAATTCCACCATCTGCCATGGTGGGATTTGAACCTGGTTCTCCAGGACATTAGAGATAGTAAGAACTATCAATGCTGGAGTTGAGCTAGAGGAACACAGCAGGCCAGGCAGCATCAGAGGAGCAGGAAAGTTGATGTTTCGAGTCAGGATCATTCTTCAGAAAAAGACCCGAAATGTCAGCTTTCCTGCTCCTCTGATACTGCCTGGCCTGCTATGTTCCTCTAGCTCCACATTGTGTTATCCCCAGAATATTAGCTGGGTTTCTGGATTAACAGTCTAGTGATAATACCACTAGACCTTCACCTAACCTACAGTGCAATTTCTGCAGTGCATCTTGTAGATGGTGTATATTGCTGCTGGGGAGTGAGGGAGTGAATATTTGTTGATGTGGTGCCATTCAAGTGGACTGTTTTGTCCTGGATTGTGTCAGGCTTCTTGAGTGTGATTAGAGCCGCACTTATCAAAGCAAGTGGTGTTCTGTCACACTCCTGATTTGTGCCTTGTAGATGGTGGACAGATTTTGGGCAGCCAGGAGCTGAGCTATTTGTTGCAGGAATCCTAGCCTCTGGCCTATTCTTGTAGCAAAAGCATTTATATGGCTAGTCTAGTTCAATTTCTGGTCAATGGTAACCCATAGGATGTGGGGATACAGTGATGGTAATTCTGTTGAATATCAAGAAGTGATGTTTAGATTCTCTCTTGTTGGAGATGGTGATTGACTGGAAATTGTGTGGTGCAAATGTTCCTTGCCACTTATCAGCCCAAGCCTAGATACTGTTCAGGTCTTTCTGCACTTGGACATGGACACTGCTTCAGTAGGAATCAGAGGTAGGGGCACAACCACTTTTTTAAAATATTCATTCACAGATGTGGACATCACTGGCTAGGCCAACATTTATTACCCATCCCTAATTTTAAGGGCAGTCAAGAGTCAACCACATTGCTGTGGGACTGGAGTCACATGTGAGCCAGACCAGTAAGGATGGGCAGTGTCCTTCCCTAAAGGACATGAGTGAACCAGATGAATTTTCCCAATAATTAACGATGGATTTATGGTCATCATTTAGACTCCTAATTCCAGATTTTTAAAAATTGGATTCAAATTCCATCATCAGCGATGGTGGGATTTGAACCAGGCCCCCAGAACATTAACTAGGTCTCTGGATTAATAGTCTAGGGAATAATACCATTAGGCTATTGCTTGCCACTGTGGTACACACTACTGTATAAAGGATTTATTGACTAATCATAATGATCACCCTTTACCAAATAGTTTGTAAGGAGCCACAAATCAGATGAGGAAAATCACAGTGGTGGGGCCAAAGGTCCAAAGTCATCTGTTCCTTTCAAAATTGGGTGAAATAATTGTCCTGGATGGAAACATGTGCATGTGATATTTGTGACCAGCCAATGACAAGGTGAAAAACCAGGCAACATTTTCTCACAAGCATCTGACTTTAACTACAGTATATGGCATGTGAGCCATCAGGAATGATGCTCTGGCGGGGGGTGGGGATTGACATGGAATACAAGACAAGCTTAATGTTAAGAAAACATTTAAAAGCAACTTATCTCTGTAGTGCTGTCATACAGCAAACTCCTTATCAAAATAATCAACTGTCCTGTGGAATTACATTGAGAAGAAGAAATGAAGGGGGTTTTTAAAAACACACATAAAACATTTTTATTAATTGAATTCTCTAAGTATAAACTGACTCTTTTCAACTGCATCACATTCGCTGCCAGGGTCTGGAAAGTTCTAAGTCGGACAAAGACAGTTAAAAGCCTGACGAGGATGTTAATAAAATTACACGAAATGAAAACCAGAGATCGGCAGGTAAGCTGGGCAGTCTGCACTCCTTCCAAAGCTCAACAAGCATTTCCACTCTGAAAAAGCTCTGTTCCTTTCAGTTACTTCAGATGACTATAATTCTGCTACTTGAGTTCTCTGTGAACCCACTTAAAAATGTCCAGATATGTCAACAATATGAATTTCACATGCCTCAACTCTTTTTATTGCCATTAAAAAAGCACTTAAAATTTATAAGGCCAGGCTACTTTAGCTGCTAACTTCAGGCATGTGGGTTGAGCAACAAATTATTTTCCAGAAGCCCGGTGTCATAAATCCTAGTCAGTATGACGCTGTCCCTGGTCATACATCTCATTAACTACCCCCACTCATAGCCTCTCGTCCCCCTTCCTTTCTGTGCTTTCTCTGTTCCTTGTTGTCCAGTTCACTGCAAAGCTTTGACATCTATTTGAGTCTTATTCTCTTCTGATCCCTTTAATCCCACAGCCCTGAATTTGCAGAGGCTTCGTGGCAAAGTCTTCTGCTCCAAAAAGTCAGAAAGTTGAAGATTCATGATCCCAATCATTAAATCTCTGTTTAATTTTCCAGTACAAGGAATGTAGGAGTGCAGACTCCGAAGTTGCAGACTTTTGGGTGAATTGTTAACCTGACGTCTTGTTGGAATAAAAACTCCAAGGCACTACTCTGGAGAAGAATAGAAAGAGTTCCCCTGCGTGTCCTGGCGTTTCCTGGCCAATAGTTACCTCATAACCATTACCGATACAACAATTTAGCTGGTCATTGCTGTTTGTAGGAGCTTATTATATGCAAATTGCCTTTCACATTTCCAACATTGCAACAATGAAAACTACTTTGAAATGTACGAAGGTTGAGCAAAGCACTATTTAAATGCGAATCCTCTTTCCCGTGTGCAGTTACTTCGCTCTTCTTGTTGCCGAAGGCCGTGAATTTTATTAGGGGTGATTTCTGCCCATGACAACTAATTGAATCAACTATTATGGGCTTGAACCTGGGGAGTGATTGGCTGATCAATTATAGGGTGAAACACACCCAAATCTGACCCCTGCCCTGATTGGATAATCACAAGTGCGTGTAAGATTTTAAACATTACTGAAACTGTATCAAATGTTACCTTAGGCCAGGTCCCAAATAAGGTTCTGTGCTTTATTATTGCCTATAATCAGAATGTCTTTCTGTGTGTGGAGTCTGTAATTTATTACCCTCAGGATGACTTGGTCCAATTTGAATCATTTCCAATGACAGATTTTGTGAATTTAAAATTAAAGATTATTTATTATAACAAGCTTGCCCCAGAGGACTTAATAAGGCGTCTCAAAAATGCTAATGTAGCTACAAAGAATAGATACAGATGGAAAGAAAAGAAAATTACAGGTTGTAATGATTTCAATCTCTCAGAGAAGGCCTATAGTTTCTTAGTTGAATTACGCTTTAACTGAAGCGTATATCAGGAGAATTCTCAATAAACTGCAAAGTTTCTTGCAGTTGCCGTGAGTTTGGCTTTCAGCTAAGAAGCCATGATGTTGGAACAGGGTAGGGCAGAAGACTTCTCCCACTTTCACTGTGTAGCTGATTTACTTTGGCTACATAATGGGCTTGAATCTACTTTGATGGCATTTTGGGGATGTTTCAGATGGTAATTGCTTTCTATGATGTGTTTTTCTGAAGCTGAACAGATCCAAATATGGCTGCTTTCACTGCGTTACTCGTCCAAAGTCTTCATATAGGTTAAGTAATGGGCTAAACTCACACATCCTGTGCTGAAGCCTTTCCTACTCCTAGGTTTTTGAGACAGCCAGGGTCTTTGTGTTTGAGATGAGGAACAAGCTCTGTAAAATGAAAGATTGATGAGACTCACTTCATATTTGTCTAACAGTCATTGAGTTGCAATGTTGCGATTCTCCATGATGAGGCAGAATTAGTCGGTTTATCATAGTCCTGCTGGTCTACAATCAAGGGTTCAACCTTAATGTCAGAATTTGTCACAAGTGGTTGGGATGGTTCTTATTTTAATGAGGTATTTGACTGAGTTTCTGATTCACCTGAGCTGTTATTGCTGAAATCACATGATGTGTTGCCAGTCATCATAAAAGCTGTTGTTTTCTTTTGAACACAAGACAGTTTTGAAATTTGTAACTTCTGCATGCATATACGAGGCATGACCAAACCTAGAATACCTCATCTTTCATACCTGTCTTCTCATGGGCTCAGAAATAATTGTGGGAGGCCCAGGTTACAGTCCCACCTGCTTCGGAGATGTGTTGTAATGTCTCTGAACAGGTTGGTTAGAAAATATCTATCTTCATCTAAATAGATAAAAGAAAAACGAGCCAGCCATTCAGCCCTCAAACCTTTCAGTTACGTCATTGGTGAACCGTACTTTAACTCCATTTACTTGTCGTCATCACAGAACTTGTAATATCCTGGTCCAACACAATCGAATGATTTCAGTTTTGAAGATATCATTTCATCTAGCTTCTACTGCTTTTGAGAAGACAGTTCTAGAATTCACTCATGTACAAGAGTTTCTTGACATTATCTCTGAATGGTCTAACTTGAAATTTAATGCTATGCCCTTTTGGTCTAGATTCCCCCACTCGAATAAATCGTTCTGTATCTACCCCACAACTCCTTTAATCATCTTAAATCTCTCAAGTAATTTACCCCTTCATCTTCTAAATTAAAGTCAGTTTGGGATTGTACTGTGCAACCTGTCTTCATACTTGAACTTTGTAAGTTTTACTCTTGTCCATTTATTGCCCTGGTATTAATTTCTGGCATTTATTGCCCACCCTTATTTGCTTTTGAGAACATGCTGATGGTGAGCTGCCTTAATGAACTGCTGTAGGCTATGTGGTGAATGCTTTGAGAAATTTGAAGAAGGGGGTTTTTGTGCAATGGAATAAGTATTTGTTGCCTTGGTATCACTTTGTAACATCCCTCTTTCTGATTCTTCCTATAGGCGGATGTTTCCAAGTTTCAAGGTGAAAGTTACAGGGATGAATCCCAAGACAAAGTACATTCTGCTGATTGACATTGTGCCCGCTGATGATCATCGTTATAAGTTTTGTGACAACAAGTGGTGAGTGTTTGAAAAGTTGATCTCAGAAATAAGGAAACTTAAAGCAAAGAAGGAGGCCAGAGGCCCATTGAGTCTGGGCCTCTCTCCTAAAGGACGATTCAATCAAAGTCCTATTGCTCTGTTCTTTCTCCATTGCCCTGAAAGTTTGTCCTTTTCAAAGTATTTCCCAAATCCCTTTTGAAAGTTGTGACTGGATCATCTCCCAGTACCATTTCAGTATGTATCAGATCACAACAACTCTCTGTAAAGAACTCTCCTCATTCACCACCCAGGCAAACTTTATTAGCAAATTTTCTAAAATCCATCTTATTTGATTACTGACCCTCCTGTCAATGGAAACAGTTTATCCCTATCCAATCTATCAAAATAATTTTGAACTCCTCTATTAAATCTCCACCAAATCTTCTTTTACTGTGATTAGAATAATCCTAGTTTCTCAATCTTAGTCTCTGCTATGAGTGTGGGGAATAATCCTAATTTAACCATCCTGGCAGAAAATTGATCTGGAATTAATTGTCTTCTTTATACAGGTCAGTTTCCTGCTGAATAGGTCAGACTAAAACTGACCCTGTAAACTTAGCCACATTCTGATTCAAAACGCTGATCACTGAACACAAGTTCTCGAAGGGTGTAGCTCCAACAATGAGTTTAAACACCATCCAGGACAAAGCAACCAACTTAATTGGCAACCCTTCCACTACCTTAAACATTGACTCCCTCCCCTGCCCCCATCAAAACCCTGTGGTGTTAGAGATAGTAGGAACTGCAGATGCTGGAGAATCTGAGATAACAAGGTGCAGAGCTGGATGAACACAGCAGGCCAAGCAGCATCAGAGGAGCAGGAGCTTCTTTTTTTCTGAAGAACAGTCTAGGCCCAAAACGTCAGCCTTCCTGCTCCTCTGATGCTGCTTGGCCTGCTGTGTTCATCCAGCTCTACACCTTGTTATCTCTTATGACAGCAGTGTGAACTGTGTAACAACTCAACAAGGCTCCTCCAATAGAATCTTCCAAATCCACACATACTTCTACCAGTTGGAAGGTCAAGGGGAGCGGAGAAATGAAATACCAGCACTTTCAAAAATCCAGCATACCATTTTGACTTGGAACTATAACATAATTCCTTTACTGTCACTGGATCACTGGAACTCCCTTTCAAATTGTACTCTGGGGTTAGTTACACCCCATAGGATGAAGTGGTTCAAGAAGGCAGCTCACCACTATTTCTCTGGGGCAATTAGGATTTGGCAACAAATGGTGTCCATACCCCATCCCATGAAAGAATATATGCTGCTGTATATGTGAATAAAATATGAGTGATAGAGATAAAAGGTACTGCAGATGCTGGAGAATCCGAGATAACAAGCTCACGGCTGGATGAACACAGCAGGCCAAGCAGCATCATAGGAGCAGGAAAACTTGACGTTTCGGGCCTAGACCCTTCATCAGAAATGGGGGAGGGGAAGAGGGTTCTGAAATAAATAGGGAGAGAGGGGGAGGCGGATACAGGATGGATAGAGGAGAGGATAGGTGGAGAGGAGGCAGACAAGTCGAAGAGGCGGGGCTGGAGCCAGTAAAGGTGAGCGTAGGTAGGGGGGTAGGGAGGAGATAGGTCAGTCCAGGGAGGATAGACAGGTCAAGGGGGCGGGATGATGTCAGTAGATAGGAGATGGGGGTGTGGCTTGAGGTGGGTGGAGGGGATAGGTGAGAGGAAAAACAGGTTAGGGAGGTGGAGATGAGCTGGGCTGGTTTTGGGATGCGGTTGGGGGAGGGGAGATTTTGAAGCTTGTGAAATCCACATTGATGCCATTGGGCTGCAGGGTTCCCAGGCTGAATATGATTTGCTGTTCCTGCAGCCTTTGGGTGGCATCACTGTGGCATTGCAGGAGGCCCAGGATGGACATGTCGTCTGAGGAATAGGAGGGGGAGTTGAAATGGTTCGCGACTGGGAGGTGCAGTTGTTTGTTGCGAACTGAGCGCAGGTGTTCTGCAAAGTGGTCCCCAAGCCTCCACTTGGTTTCCCCGATGTAGAGGAAGCCACAATGTTCTGCAAAGCGGTCCCCAAGCCTTCGCTTGGTTTCCCCGATGTAAAGGAAGCCACAATGTTCTGCAAAACGGTCCCCAAGCCTTCGCTTGGTTTCCCCGATGCAGAGGAAGCCACAACGTTCTGCAAAGCGGTCCCCAAGCCTTCGCTTGGTTTCCCCGATGTCTCCATCTCGGGCAACCACCTAGAAACAGATGTCCATTTCAAGCCCACTGACTCCCACAGCTTCCTGGAATACACCTCCTCCCACCCACCCTCCTGCAAAAGTGCCATCCCCTATTCCCAATTCCTTCGCCTCCGCCGCATCTGCTCCCAGGATGAGACATTCCACTCCCGTACATCTCAAATGTCCTCATTCTTCAAGGACCGCAACTTCCCCCCCACAGTGGTCGAGAATGCCCTCGACCATGTCTCCCGCATTTCCCGGAACACATCCCTCATGCCCCGTCCCCGCAATAATAACCAAAAAAGAATCCCCCTCGTCCTCTCATACCACCCCACCAACCTCCGGATCCAACGCATCATCCTCCGACACTTCCGCCATCTGCAATCAGACCCCACCACCAAAGACATTTTTCCCTCCCCACCCTTATCTGCCTTCTGGAGGGACCACTCCCTCCGCGACTCCCTTGTCCGCTCCACACTCTCCTCCAGCCCCACCACACCTGGCACTTTTCCCTGTAACCGCAGGAAGTGCTACACCTGCCCCGACACCTCCTCCCTCACCCCAATCCCAGGCCCCAAGAAGACTTTTCACATCAGGCAGATGTTCACCTGCACATCTGCCAATGTGGTATACTGCATCCGCTGTACCCGTTGTGGCTTCCTCTACATCGGGGAAACCAAGCGAAGGCTTGGGGACCGCTTTGCAGAACACCTGCGCTCAGTTCGCAACAAACAACTGCACCTCCCAGTTGCGAACCATTTCAACTCCCCCTCCTATTCCTCAGATGACATGTCCATCCTGGGCCTCCTGCAATGCCACAGTGATGCCACCAGAAGGCTGCAGGAACAGCAAATCATATTCAGCCTGGGAACCCTGCAGCCCAATGGCATCAATGTGGATTTCACAAGCTTCAAAATCTCCCCTCCCCCAACTGCATCCCAAAACCAGCCCATTTCATCTCCACCTCCCTAACCTGTTTTTCCTCTCACCTATCCCCTCCTCCCACCTCAAGCCACACCCCCATCTCCTATCTACTGACATCATCCCGCCCCCTTGACCTGTCCATCCTCCCTGGACTGACCTATCTCCTCCCTACCCCCCTACCTACACTCACCTTTACTGGCTCCATCCCCGCCTCTTCGACTTGTCTGCCTCCTCTCCACCTATCCTCTCCTCTTTCCATCCTCTATCCGCCTCCCCCTCTCTCCCTATTTATTTCAGAACCCTCTTCCCCTCCCCCATTTCTGATGAAGGGTCTAGGCCCGAAACGTCAAGTTTTCCTGCTCCTATGATGCTGCTTGACCTGCTGTGTTCATCCAGCCCCATGCTTGTTATCTAAAATATGAGTGAATTTTCTTTTGCTTACACACCTTCCCCTTCTGCTTTATGTACAGGGCACAATATAACCTCTCGACTCAGGGTGTTTGACCATTCCTCATTTTGTTCTAGGATGGTGGCTGGAAAAGCAGAGCCTGCCATGCCTGGGAGGCTGTACGTCCACCCAGATTCACCAGCAACAGGAGCACACTGGATGCGGCAACTTGTCTCTTTTCAGAAACTGAAACTGACCAACAATCACCTGGATCCATTTGGACATGTGAGTGAGCAAACAGACAAAGATATTTACTGCTCACCAAGTCTTCACTGCTGGCATTCATGTTCAAATGAAAAGTCAGCACAGTGAAGCGTGACTGTTAATTTCATTTCAAGCTACTGTAAGTGATACTTTGCATTCGCTAGTAATTTCCCACAAAGAAATTAATTGGCAAAACAGTGGCCAGTCCATGGGATGGGTGACAGCTTTCAACTTTTGTTACAAGCTGTGAAAGACAATGATTACCTTGTTAACTCTAGATGACAAGGCATGTCTACAAGAAGGCAATACTTGCAGTTATGTAATACCTTTAGAACGTCAAGACATCCTAATGCTCTTTACAAGCAACAAGGTAATGCTGAAATGTTGCCACTGCTGTAATGTAGGGAAGTGAACAAACAACTTACACACAGCAAAATCCCATTGACGGTAATAGGATGATGCCCAGACAAGCTGTTTTAGTGATGTTGGGTGAGGAATAGGTATTGGCCCAGGAGAGAGAGGGGATATCTTCTGAACATCCCCAAAGTAGCTTCATGAGATCTTTAAAGGGCACTTGGGAGGGCAGATGGGTCCTTGGTTTAACATCCAAAAAATGGCAGCTCTGATAGTGAAATGCTCCCCCAGTACTCTGCTGTGACTGTCAGTCTAAACCTTGTGCTTAATTTCCTGGCATGGCACTGACTGAGACTCAGGCTTCTGACTCAAAAATGGGAATCTTACCCATTCAGCCAAGAGTGATACTTAGCACAAGAGATTACACATGCATAACAGCGACAGGTTGTATTTAAATAGCACCTTTAATATTGTAAAATGTTCCAAGGTGGTTGATAGGAGCATTTTCAAGCAAATTTGGTACTGAACCAATGAAATGAATTTTAGAACAGATGGCTAAGCTGGATGGTTTTTAACAAGCATCAAAAAGTAAGATAAAGAGAGAAAGCAGAGAGTTGGAGAGGTGGAGAGAGGTTATTCCCGAGCTTAGGGCTTGGCAGCTGACAGCATAGATGGAGAAATGGGTGGAGAGATGCCAGTGATCAAGTGACCAGAATTCAAGAAGGTTTAGCTGTCTCATTGGGTTGTGGGGCTGCAGAAAGGCCCAGAGATAGGAACATGAGAGACCGTGGAGGAATTTGTTAATAACAATGAGTATTTTAAAATTAAGATATTGCTTAACTGCGACCAAATGTAGGTCAAAGAGCAGAGGAGAGATGGCTGAACAAGACTTGTTGTTAGTTATGACATTTGTAGAAGAGTTTTGGAAGCCTTCAGTTTATAGAGTAAACTATGGGACATTGGCCAGAAGTACATTAGAATAGTCAGATCTAGTGGAATTATTTTGTTTTGAATGTAGGAACAAGGTCTCAGCTGTAAAGCCCATCAATATATTAATTTTATGCATCTCTCCAAACTCGACTGCGCCAATGAGACTCTGCATTCTGAATAGGTCAAATATTGCTAACCTACAGCATCAGCTGTTTCATACCTAGGTTCCATCATCTTTCCAGCACTTCGTCCTCCTGTGAAGAGTACATTTAAAGAATCATAACTATAATAGCATCAGGATATGATGTTAGTTTTTTAATTACTGCTTACAAAATTATTTCTCAATATTCTCAATGTTCAATATTGAGTGTTGGTGCAATAGCTATTAGGGCAGACCTCTGTTAGATTTTGTTGGTGGGGAGGTGGTTGTGATCATAGTTAAGGTACCTAATATACGCTGTTGACCATTTGTAAGCAAATTTTCAAAAGTTTATTGAGTTTATTAAGAAGCAGCAGTTAGATATGATGCAGTATTCAACTGGAGAAAGGAAGGAAATATACAACCAGGGACAGACGAGAATATTTTACTGATTCAAAGCTGTTCTGTGGAATTGAGAAGCAGAGACACTGGGCCCCTACATTTTGGACAGATGCTGCGACCATCCCTGATGTTTCACAGTCTTTGAGTGGTAACAGTCTGCACTCTTCCCTCAAATTCCTGGTCTTCTCTCTGGAAGATGATGGCTTGTTGCCCAGGACGCTCCCTCCTACTTTCATTTCCTAACTCCCCCACTGCCGGTATTCCTTATTTTGGGGGCTGGCAATTGACACGGCATCAGTCACTGTCTGGACCCTTTCAGCCAATGACAATATCAGGATAACCGTTCTCCCTTGCCCAAGTCCATTTTAAGGTCAATTGTTACTGAATGTGAGACCACAACATCCTATTCTCCTGAATACTGCATTGATAATGAGCTAGTGCATTTTTGATAAATCTTTCTCTTCATTTCAGTGGAACATCATGACTTCTGATCCTTGAGACCTTTTCTTTGCTTTTATTTGCTACAGATTTGTCTATGGTTTGTAGAAGGCAAGTTACTACTGTAAGACAGTTAAAAGAAGTCTCACGCTACACAGGAAATGCTAAATATGGAATATTTGAATAATTCAGTTTTAAAAGAGATTCTAATTTCTAACACTTTGCTATGAGTTTAAGCGGATAAATGGAGAGCCCAGATAATTGGATCATGACAAATGGATCATTAAATTATGCAATGTTACATTAGTTAACAAGCATTTAATATGATTGAACAAAATTGCTTTATTTCATACATTTGGTCACAGATCATTGAAATGGCAGGACAGGTGAAGATAGCAATTAGTAAAGCATGTAGAATCCTCAGTTTTATTAAGAGGAGGATAGATTACAAGAGAAAAGAGGTGACGTCGAACTTATATAGGACCCTTGTTAGACTTCAGCTGGAAAATGTGTACAATTTTAGGTACCACATTATATGAAGGATTGAATGTATTGGAGAGAGTGCCAAAGCAATTTACAAGAATGATTCCAGGAATGAGAAACTTCAGTGATAAGGAGAGATTGAAGAAGCTGGGACTGTTCTCCTTGAAAAGAAAACTGAGATCTGTTAGAGCTTTTTGAAACCAACAGGCTGGGAGGGTAGATAGGGAGAAACTGTTCCCACGTATGAAAGGAACAAGAATGACAGGGCATAGATTTAGAATGATTTGCAAAAGAATCAATGGTAACGTGAGAAAAAACATTTTCACCTAGCGAGTAGTTAGGGTCTGGAAATCACTGCCTGGAAATGTGGCGGAGGCAGGTTCAGTTGAGGCATTCAAAAGGATATTGGATGATTATTTAGATTTAAAAAATATGCGACGGTGTGGGGAGAACGCAGGAGATTGGCACTAAATAATGATGCTCATTTGAAAAGCTGGTGCACACATGATGGGCTAAATAGCCTCATCTGCATAATAGTATTCTGTAATAATGTATTCGGCCATTTTTTTGAAACAGTTGAATGTTTTGTTAAAATAGTTGCCGAAGGAACTTGAAATGAGCATTTGAAGTATTTGCACACTGATGTAACACAGCCCCATTTCAAAGTGACAGATTTAAAGGATAATTCTGTGATCGCATACGTGCAAAGACCTTCACAGTCAGTGAATCATTTTTCAAGTAGAAGCACCACATGTGTAGGGAAATATGTCAGTAATTTTGCAGTAGGCAAGGTCCCACAAACAGAAAGGAGACAGATAATCAGTTAATTTGACCCAATCGCATTGTATCGATGATAATGAGAATGTCAGCAGTCTTTGCTGTCAGCAGTCTTTGCTCATCTCCTGCAACTGCCATGGATCTTTTAAGATTACCCAAATATATAGCTTAGATTAAATATTTCACAAGAGACTGCATTCTTACCAATATGCACTGCCTTAGTATATCTGTAGAATTTCAGCCTTTTATGTGCTCACAATATTGAGTTGAACCATCTTACTCAGTCATGGGGCGAGGGCATCGCAGGCTGGGCCAGCATTTATTGCCCATCCCTAGTTGCCCTTAGCAAGGTGATGGTAAGCTGCAATCTCGAACCGCTACAGGCCATGTGATGTAGGTAGACTCACAATGCTGTTAGGGAGGACTTTCCAGGCTTTTGACCCAGTGACACTGAAGAAATGGTGATATATTTCCAAGACAAGATGGTGAGTGGCTTGGAGGGGTACTTTCAGGAGGTGGTGTTCCCATTTTCCTGCTGCCCCTGTCCTTCTGGACTGTAATGGTCTTGGGTTTAGAATGTTCTGACTAGGGAGCCTTGGTGAATTTCTGCAGCACATCTTGTAGATAGTACACACTGCTGCTTGTATGTTGCTGGAGGGGAGTGGATATGTGCCACAGTAGACTGCTTTGTCCTGGATGGTGTCAAATTTATTGAATTTTGTTAGAGCTGCATTCACCCAGACAAGCGGAGTGTATTCCATCATGCTCCTGACTTGTGCCTTGTGGTGAACAGGCTTGGGGGAGTAAGGAGGTGGTTTACTCTCGGCAGGAGTCCTGTCCTCTGACCTGATCTTGTAGCCATGGTATTTATACTGACTGGTCTAGTTCAGTTTCTCGTCAATTGTACAGGATGTTGATAATGGAGGTCTCAGTGATAATGATGCCGTTGAATGTCAAGGGGCAATGGCTAGATTCTCTTTTGATGGGGATGGCCATTGCCTTGCACTCGTGTGACATTTATTACTTGTCACTTGTCAGTTGAAACCTGGATATTGTCAGATCTTCCTGCATTTGGCCATAGACTGTTACAGTATCTGAGGGGTTGTAAATAGAGCTGATCATAGTGCAATTATCACTGAACGTCGCCACTTCTGACGTTATGGTAGAAGACGGGTCTCAGCTACCAATGCAAGGAGGTAATAACACCCCTGAGGTAATATCATAATTTTGTCACTGGTTGGCAATCCTGAGGTTTAGTCAAATGATTTATGAAATATAAATCCTGCCAAAGCTGTTGGAGAATTTAAATTCAGTTAGTTCAATAAACAAAATTCTTCAACCTTTGCTTGCTGCAAAATTTGAGGAAATACTCACTATACTTCAAAGGGTACTGGTGTACAGCAGAATATAGATAATAAATCAAAATACCTCACTTCTCTTCCATTGGAAATTTAGGTGAATGGCAAACAATGATAGGAAAAAAAATCTATAATACAACAAATTTTAACTTTTCATTTTAATTCTGGTCAGCATTAAACAATGATTCAAACATTAGGATTTAGAATCGAACCTCACTGAATGCTCCTCTGTTGTATATAAACCAAATTGAAATATCTGTGTCTCCACATCTCCACAAACATGCATCTCAGACATGGTGGATAAAATAGGGAAAGTGTAGATATTGTATCAGAGATAAAAGGTACTGCAGATGCTGGAGAATCCGAGATAACAAGGCGTGGGGCTGGATGAACACAGCAGGTCAAGCAGCATCATAGGAGCAGGAAAACTTGACGTTTCGGGTTTCTGATGAAGGGTCTAGGCCCGAAACGTCAAGTTTTCCTGCTCCTATGATGCTGCTTGGCCTGCTGTGTTCATCCAGCTCCACACCTTGTTATCTCAGAGTGTAGATATTGTAGGATTCATGATACAAGCACTAACTGGCCTCCCTCAATGCTGCATCAGCTGGCAATTTATTCAGAAATTGTATTAAAATTGCGAAGTTGTCAGAATACTCAGCACAGAAAACACCACAATAAAGTCCAAAGCAATGCCTCCAAACCAAGATAATCCAACACAAAAGGAAAATAGTTTTGGATGGTGGATGCTGGAAATTTGAAATTAAAGCTGTCCCAGTGCTCTGTGATTGGCTTTCTAGCTTCCATCTTCTGTAAACCTGAACTCGTCTGAAACTCTTAGAAATACAAACTGGGTGTAAAGAAGAGAACAATTGCAGGGTTTTTAAAAAATAAATTAGTGTACTTAATTAACTGTAAAATACTGGAAAAGAGTTTCACTAGAGAAATTACATTTCGCTGTGACATAAGCAAGCAGCAGTCTGACACAAGGGAAACCTGAAAGCCTATCTCATTGCATCTTCTCAAATTCAGGCTCAATAGGTCTTCAATCTTCAAGCACAAACTTACTCCCATTGTCAGAATCACGTGCCTCATTTCCAAACGATAAGAAAGGAATTTAGGATGGAGGGAGACAGCAGATAGTACTCTGTCATCCAGGCCAGGCCTTATTGTGACAAAGAATAGCAATTGATACAATAGCATGTCCTTTTATCCATTAAAAGCACTTACTAAATACCCATGGTGCGCACCATTAGTGGCATTGGCTACTGGTTTGTGGAGTCACTAATCCTGGGTTTGGTTCTTTATCCTCACAGCTTTCAGGCAGCATGAAAATGAATCATTACTGAATGTACTTTAAAGAAAAATATTTGTCAGAACTTACATTGTTTATAGGTGAACAAATATGCTGCTAATTACAGTTTATGGATAACATGGAGAGCAGAACTATCAATTAGCAAAGTTCATACTATACTTACATTCCTGATGTGCCCTTTTTTCTGTGAAGTTGGTTAATGTCTGTATAAAAATGGTGCGCACAAGAATCAGCATTTGTAGCAAGGTTAGCACTTATGTGAAAATTTGGCTGATCAAATGTTCAGTCTTCCAATTTACGTTGAAATTTAATAGGGTGCTTTCACATAATGGCTTAGATTGATACAGTGACCTTTAAACTGCCTTGTAGGAGGAAAGCTGGACAGTGACATAAAGTATGTTAAGGTTTTTGAGGTGATTTAGCAAGGGGGAGGGAGGTAGCAGAGTTAAGAGATTTTGGTAGAAATTCCAGATACAGGGCTATTCGTGGTTAAAGATTCTCCTGTCCATTGTGAAATGAAAGTCAGACTAACATCAATTTGCATATTCAGTGTAGGAAAACACTCCAAGATGCTTTGGTGTTACATGTTAGACAAATGGCAGGCACAGTGGCACAGTGGTTAGCACTGTTGCCTCACAGTGCCAGGAACCTGAGTTCAATTCCACCCTTGGGCAATTGTCTGTGTGGAGTTTGCACATTCTCCCTGTGTCTGAATGGGTTTCTTCTGGGTGCTCTGATTTTTCTCCCACAGTCCAAAGACATGCAGGTTAGGTGGATTGGCCATTCTAAATTGCCCATAGTGTTCAGGGATGTGTAGACAAGCTGGGTTATAGGGGAAAAGGGGCTGGGTGGGGTGCGTTGAACGTCAGTGTGGGCTTGTTGGACCAACAGGCCTGTCCCCATGCTGTAGGGATTCTATGAGTTACACAGAGAGAGGTAAAGACAATTGAATAAAAGCTTGGTTAGACATAAATTTTTAATCGAGGAAGATTAGGGTTTCAGCAACAACTGGGTTGAGGCATGAATGGAGACAAGTGCTACTACAAGAGGAATGTAGCCATTCTTGGAGGTGGAGAGGATAAAGGGTCATGATATCTGCTTAGAATTACATACAATGGTGATGTTGCAAGAAATATGGTTCAGATTCTGCCTGGAAAGGTGGTGGAGATAAGTGCCATTGAGGCATTCAAGAGGACGTTGCATGATCATTTGGATAAAAATGGTGCCCATTGTGTGGCGATACAGGGAAAAAGCAGGAGATTGGCATTAGATAATAGAAATATTGCAGGAATGATGGGCAGGATGTCCTCCTTCTGCACCACACCAAGTTTGTGATTCTGTGCGGGGGAGCAGGGACAAGGTTGAAAAACAAAGAGCTTGCTGAGGTGTTATAGTGGAGACATTTTTAGAGAAAGAGTGAAGCAAGGCTGGAGTCAGTAAAAGTCATCAATAAGAGGGATGTTGCGATACTGCTGCAAGGGATAGGACAGATGTTGTCAACCTGGAATTTATTCAGGGCGTGAAATTGAAGATTTACAAAGGGCAATTTTGTAAAAACCAAATCTCGAGACTTCATTAGGTTCTTAGAGTAACTCCCAATTTCAATCAGTTTGTGGTGAAACTTCAACTGGAGAATTGATCCAGTTTTGTTATTTCTAGGCAAATACACTGATGTTCATTGGTGCCATTTGGTGCAACTTCCATATGCTAGCACCATAAAGCAGATCAGTTAACTCATTAGAAAATCAACGCCTCGCCATTGAGAAATTTCTCCCCAAGATTTGTCTTCTAGCAGATTATCAGAACTCTTGTTCTCCCAACGTTCTGCCCCATTTCTTCCATTTTCTGGTCACAGAGTGATGCATAAGTGAGTTTATAGCTCGACACCACCCAGACCCTAACACTTGCCATATTGAGGAAGAATTCTTGAGTTACTCTTGCAATTCCATCTTAAGAAATTCCCAACAGAATTCAAACCAGAGCTGGCAGGAGGAATTAACTTGGAGAGATTAGGTTAGCTTTACCCATTACTGAAGTCACATGCTTTAAGCTAAGAATTGATTTTCAGGTAGCTGTTCCTTGTGGAGAGAGCAGCTTCAGGACAGCCCTCAGTGAAGTGACTGTGGGCCACTGTGTTTCAGAATGAAAATTTTGACTTGATAGAGGTGTACCAAATGACCAGAGGTATAGATAGAGCGGACAGCCAGAGACTTTTTCCTAGGGTGGAGGTAGCTATTATGAGGGGGCATGGTTTTAAAGTGAGTGGAGGCAGATATAGGGGAGACATCAGAGGTAGGTTCTTTACTCAGACAGTGGTCGGGGCATGGAATGCATTGCCGGAGAGGGTAGTGGAGTCGGCCTCATTAGGGGCATTTAAGCAGCTATTAGGTGCGCATGTGGATGATAGTATAAGGTAGGGGTGGAGGTTAGATAGACCTTAGGATTAGGGTAAAAGTTCGGCACAACATTGTAGGCCGAAAGGCCTGTACTGTGCTGGACTGTCATATGTTCTATGTTCCATGTTTAATGTTGAATCCAGGTAGGTACCACTGAAACATCCTTGCAGGAGCTGAGGCCCTTCACTATCTACACAATGACAGTGCTGCTGTAATCTGAGACAGGATCTACAGCAGTGGAGACAGTGGCCCTCTGTCTTCTGTGACATGCAATCGCTGGTGGAGCAAGACAATTCGGATTTTGACTCATTCTTATGCAACTTAATTTCTTTTCCAATTTTCCATCACTTTTCATTAACACTGTCCACCAGATCGTAGTCTTACACTCTCTGTTTGTAAAGTTAGAGACATGGTTTGCAGCTCTTGAGTCTGTGCCTGTGTTACTGTGTAACCAGTTGGTCACAAGAGCAAGTGGCAAAGTGGTAACTGCCTGAATTTTGGGAAAACGCTGTGATTACATTAGATGGGCAGTGACATAAAAAGGAAGAAAGACTTGCATTCATTCAGTGTTTTGCTTTTGCAAACTCAGGCTGATCTGAAGCACTTAGACCATAAGACCATAAGAGATAAGAGCAGAATTAGGCCATTTGGCCCATTGAATCTGCTCCATCATTTGTTCATGATTGATATGTTTCTCAACCCAATTCTCCTATCTTCTCTCTTTATCACTTAATCTTCTTACCGATCAATAACTTATCTAACTCTGTACTAAATACATTCAGTGACTTGGCCTCCACAGCCTTCTGCAGCAATAAGTTCCAAAGCTTAACCACCCTTTGGCTGAAGAAATTCCTCCATATCTCAGTTCATGCATTTTCTTTTGGTTTTATGCTGTCTGTAACTTCCCTTGTCAGCCATTGTTGCCTTGTCCTCCCCTTAGTATGTTTCTTCTTCCTTGGGATTAACTTCAGCTGTGCCTCCCGAATTATCCCCAAAAACTTCTGCCATTGCTATTGAATCATAGAATCCCTACAGTGTGGAAACAGGCCCTTCAGCCCAACAAGTTCACACTGACCTTCAGAAGATCCCTCCCAGACCCATCCCCCTATAAACCACCTAATCTACACATCCTGAACATTATGGGCAATTTAGCACGGCCAATCCACCTAACCTACACATCTTTGGACTGTGGGAGGAAACACATGCAGACACAGGGGAGAATGTGTAAACTCCACACAGATAGTCACCTGAGGGTAGAATCAAACCCAGGTCTCTGGTGCTGTGAGGCAGCAGTGCTAACCACTGAGCCACTGTGCCACCCCTACTCCACCATCTTCCCCACTAGGCTCCCCTTCCAATCAACTTTGGCCAACTCCTTCCTCATGTCTCCATAGTTAACTTTACTGAATTGTAATACCATTACATCTGGTTCCAGTTTCGCCTTCTCACACTGCTGTATGAATTCTATCATATTATGGCATTGCCTCTTCGGGGTTCCTTCACTTTAAGCTCCCTAATCATGTCTGCCTCATTGCACATCATCAAAATCCAGAATTGCCTGTTCCCCAGTGGGCTCTACCACAAGCTGCTCCCAAAAACCAATCTTGCAGACATTCCATAAATTTCTTCCTTGATATCCGCTACCAACCTGATTTTCCCAGTCCACTTACATATTGAAGTCTCCCATGATTATTGTTATAGTGCCTTTCTGACATGTCTTTTCTACCTCCTGATTTATTTTCTGCTCCACATCCTGACTATACACAATCCCTTCAGGGTCTTTTTCCTTTGCACTTCCTCAACTCTGCTCACACAGATTCCACACCTTCTGACCCTATAGCACTTCTTGTTACCAATTTAATCTCATTTCTTACTAACAAGGTAACCCCTCTGCCCATCTGCTTGCACTTTCGATAGGATGTGTATCTTTGGATATTTAGTTCTCAGCCTGGATCTCGTTGTAGTCACATGTCTGTGACACCCACAACATTACACCCTCCAATTTCAATCTGTGCTACAAGCTCATTTACCTTGTTTTGTATACTGAGCACAGTGAAGGCCCTCAGTCCTGCATAGACTACCCCCCTTCTCATTATTGTCCCCTTATCTGCTGTGCTTGATGCTATATTCCTGACCCTTTCCATACTCTGTCTCATATCACTTGTGGAAACTTTAATAACCTCTGCTGAGCACCGTCCCCACATCCCGCCCAACTAGTCTAAAGTCCGTGTGACCTCGATTTGTGATATTCTGAATGCTTTGTGCTTTAAGTTTCAAAGCCTTTGAGTTTTTTTTATTTTTCCCTGACTTTTACAGTCCTCGGTACAATATTGTTATTGGTGCTGCCCTTTTAAGAGACCTGGTTAGGTGACCTGGTGGGGCAGAGCTTGGAGCAGTCTAGAACTGGCTGTGGAAGTAGGAGAGTCTCAATAAAGTGTTCCTGTTCAGATTTACCATTTGCCTACCTTGTGCATAATTCCTGGTTCGAACAGAATTACCCACATAATAAATGTAATCTTCACACATTCTGTCCCTTCCTTCTAGTAACAATCAGCTCAATTACTAATGTGCAATTCTACCTTCTCCTTTGCCTTTGATTTTATCATTTTCCATGCAACTGAACCCAAACCCGTCACTATTTACTTTAATTCCCTATCTATAGTCCTAGTTACGTGATTTGTCAGGACTCTGGCCCAAGCATGATTCAGGTGGAGTTGGTCCCATTGGAACAGCTCCCTCCTTCTCCAGTACTGGTGCCAATGTCCCATGAATTGAACCCATTTCTCCCACATCAATCTTTGATCCACACGTTTACCTCTTTAATCTTGTCAACTCTGTGCCCAATGGCTGGTGTCTCAGGTAGTAATCCAGAGATTATTACCTTTTTGGTTCTGCTTTCTAATTTAGCCCCTAGTTACTTATATTCCCTCAGCAGAACCTCTCCTCTTTCTATCTATATCATTGGCACCTATGTGGACCATGACAACTGGATCTTTCCCCTCCCACTCCCAAGTTCCTCTGCAGCCCAGATGAGATATCCTGAAGCTGGGCGTTGGGACACTCGACCCTGGCCGCAGAGAACAGTGTTTATTCCCCTGATGATACAATCCCTGATTATAACGACATTTTTCTTCCCGCTGTTGAACAGTTCCCTGTGCCATGGCGCAATGCCAGTTTGTTCATCCTCCCTACAGGCCCTGCCCTCTCAGCCACACGGAGCAAAAATCTCAAACAAGCTCAAGGGTAGTAGGAACTGCAGATGCTGGAGAATCTGAGATAACAAGGTGCAGAGCTGGATGAACACAGCAGGCCAGGCAGCATCAGAGGAGCAGGAAAGCTGACGTTTCGGGCCTCAAGGGCTGAGTCTCCTTCAGCACTACCTCCTGGATACCTTTATCTGCCTTGCTAATAGTCACACCCTCCTGTCCCTGACCACTGACTGAGTTTCAAGTAGTTAATCCAAGGGATGTGACTGCCTCCTGAAACACAACATCCAGGTGACTTTCCCCTTCTTTGATATGTCGCAGTGTTTGAAGCTCAGACTTCAGCCTATTAACTCTGAGCCCGAGTTCTTCAAGCAACCAATGCTTGGCTATAGATGTGGTCACTGTGAATCACAGTGGGGTCCACCAGCTCCCACATCATGCAGGTACAACACAACATCTCCCCAGCATCTCTATTTTATTGAATTAGTTCTTATTTTGTTTTTTTTTAAATTTACATTCAATGAAGTCATTTTGAAGTGTCATCACTGTTATGTTGGAAACGCAGCAGCCGATTTGCACTTAACATACTGCCCCAAAAATAAGCAGATATTTTGTTTTAGTGATGTAATTGAGAAACCTATAAAATTCTAACAGGGTTCGACACAGGAATGATCTTCCACAATAATCGGGGAGTCCAGAACCAGGGGTAACAAACTACGGATATGGATGGGCCATTTAGGGCTGAGATGAGGAGAAATTTCTTCACATGGAGAGTGGTGGGCCTGTGGAATTCTCTGCCACAGAGAGCAATTGAGGTCTAAAATTGAATGTTTCCAAGAAGGAGTTAGATATAGTCCTAAAGGCTAAAGGGATGTAAGGGTATGGGGTGAAAGCGGGAACAGGGGACTGAGCTGGATGATCAGACATGGTCATATTGAATGGTGGAGTAGACTCAAAAGGCTAAATAGCCAACTCCTGCTCCTACTTCTATTGAATATTGACCAGCACACAGAGAAAACCATTTCTTCAAAATAGCGCCTAGCTCTCTTTAACAGCCACCTGAGAGGGCAGGCAGGGCCTTGGTTTAAAATTTAATTCAAATGGAAGCATCTCTGACATTGCAGCTCTCCCTCAGTGGTGTCAGCCTGGATTTTGTGTTCAAATCTTCGAGTAGGAATCCGTGATCTTTTGCATTTGAGGTTCGGTTCGGAGTGCTGGACAGTGCATGGCTGACACCTGGACAGTAGTTCATTTTGAGATCACTGCTTGACAAAATCACCAGCAGGAAAGCAATGTCCTGTTGGCCTTGTTTAAATAATACATACTGATGCATTTCCTTACTTAAAGATTTCATCATAGTTAGAAGGCTGTACCAGGAACAGAAATCATTCATGTAAAAGAAGGCTCCTTTAATTTAATTTCTCTTCCACTGTCACCGCTAAGCTAAAATGTTCTGGAGCTCCTAACATTCCAAACATTCCTTCAGTTGTTGTTCCTTATGCTGTCTGGAAGAATTCAACAATAAACATGAAAGTGACATTACACGGTTGTTTCTGCTTCTCAGGAGTCAGCTTTTAGTGTTTCTGCTTCTGAATCAGAAAAGTGAAAGGTTCGGGATAAGCCCAGTCAGTAGAAACTAGAACATGGCCTCTTTTAAAAAAAACTGGATTAATCTATTGCAAGGTGAGTTAGGGACTGCCCTAATGTACTATTATTTTTATACTTGTGAATGAATTGTACGATTTAGTAGTTCTCCACTAATTGCATTTGAGACCCAGGCCAAAGGGTCATGGTGGCTCAGTGGTTAGCATTGCTGCCTCACAGCACCAGGGACCCAGGCTCAATTCCACACTCAGGCAACTGTCTGTGTGGAATTTGCATATTCTCCCTGTGCCTGCATGGGTTTCCTCTGGGTGCTCTGGCTTCCTCCCACAGTCCAAAGCTATGTACTTTAGGTGGATTGGCCATGCTAAATTGCCCATAGTGTTTGTGGATGTGTAGATCTGGGGGAATGCTTTGAGGATCAGTGTGAAATTGTTGGGCTGAAGGACCTGTTTCCACACTGTAGGGATTCTATGAAATCTCTTGACAGACTAATCAAAAATTATGGAAGCTGAAATCAACTCGGGCAAACATGATACTGGTAACTTTTTTTAAACACAGCACCAAAACGAAAAGCTGTGTGTTTGTTCAAGCAAACTCACAAATCTGATGTTAAAGGAGTCAAATAGATTCAGTGAACAGTGCACAAAAACTTAGACAGGAAAGAAAGAACCTGCATTTCTCAGGATCAGGAAGTCTAAATTGTTCACATTCAGTAAAGTCTTTTGAAATGCAGACACTGTTGCAATGTTGGAAATGCACATTTTTACACAGCAAAATCCCACAAACCTAAATCACTGGATCATCTGTTTTTAAATGCGTGGCTGAGTGACGCTGTTGGCTGGGACTCTCCTGCTGTTCTTTAAAATAGTGCCACAGGATGCTGTATGTCTGCTGGAGATGCCAGGGCAGGACTTTACTATCACTTCTGAAAGACAGCAAGTCTGCCTGTGAAGTAACCCTCAATACTGCACAAGGAATGTCAGCTGAAGTTTTGTTCCCAGATCTCGACAGCACAAGCTTCTGACTCGAGTCAGGAATGGAGCTCACTGAGCCAGGCTGAAAGAGAGAGATGTGTCACATGTGTCACATTGGTCAGTGTTGAAAGGACGCCAGTGGAGGAAGCGAGGGTCCAGTAGTATTATCATTAGACTATTAAGCCAGAGACCCTGGTAATGTTCTGGGGATCTGGCATCAAATCCTGCCACAGCAGATGGTGGAATTTGAATTCAATAAATATCTTGAATTAGGAGCTTAATGATGACCATAAAAAACCCATCTGGTTCACTAATGTCCTTTAGGGAAGGAAACTGCTTGGTCTAGTCTCCGTGTAACTCCAGACCCACAGCAATGTGGCTGACACTTAACTGCCCTCTGGGCAATTACGGATGGGAAATAAATAATGGCCTCACCAGTGACTCCCACTTCCTGTGAATGTATTAAAAAAATAGAGAGGGCAGGAGAATATCCTTAACTGCATTTTTGAGCGTGGAAGGAGAAGTCAGGTAGCATTATATGGCAAAGGAAGAGCAAAAGTAAATGTGATACTTTAAAAATGAAATTACACCACTTGACTTGTCAATCCATCTAGGAGCTATTCTAGTTATTGCTGTTGATGGCAGACAGTGCGATTTAGAATGATTGCTGTGTAATGTGTGTGCTGCTGTGACACAGACTTTAGGACGCCGTCAATACAGTGCAACAGGGTTTCCTGCCTTTGTCTTCCACACTCCTGAGCTGTCCTGGGACTGAGCAAGGGACAGAAGGACTGAAATGAGATTCTTCTTTCACTCCCTGCTCTAACAAATCATTTGCAAACACCATTCTGCTATTTGATAACTCATGATTCTAATAATTAATTCTTTTTGTCTCCCTTTCCACAGATTATTTTGAATTCTATGCACAAATACCAACCAAGACTCCACATTGTAAAAGCAGATGAAAATAACGCATTTGGTTCAAAAAACACTGCCTTTTCCACCCATGTATTCACAGAGACAACATTCATTTCAGTCACATCATATCAGAATCATAAGGTAAGCCATTTCTCATCTCCTCCTAATGTTCCCATTTTGAAACTATTCAGTCCTGTTACTGTTGAATGTTGAATGTTCTTGGGAGTTGTTTAGCTCCTAATACTGTTTTGGCTCCCATTATCCACAATTAGGATTGAGCCCTGGATCAGTGCCATGACAAGTGAGTGACACTGTGTGATCTGAGCCACAATGTTAAGGCTGAAGAGATAGAGTGTGAATCAAGAAATTTGAAGTCAGAATCAAAGCAAAAAGGCAGAAATGAAATTCAGCAGAAATAAATGTGAGGTTGTACATTTTAGGAAGAGGAAGAGGTGAGTCACATATTATTTAGAAGCTGTTTTGTCCAGGTGCGGTACAGGAACAAAGAAATCTTGGAGTATAAATACACTAAAAATTAAACAATGCACCATGGGTTAATAGGACCAGTTAACAAAAGCAAACCAAACTCTAGGCTTTATTTAGAGTTGTAGAGGTATACAAGATAGAAACAGATCCTTCCATCCAACAGGACGAGTAGGCCTGAGTTATAGGGAGAGGTTGGCCAGGATATGACTTTATTCCTTGGAACATAGGAGAATGAGGGGTGATTTTATTGTGTGTATAAAGTCATGAGGGGCATGGATGGGATGAATGCATATAGTCTATTTCCCAGAGATGGGGAACAGAAAACTGGGGGACATGGGTTTGGGGTGAGAGGGGAAATTGGTCCTGAGAGGCAACTTCTTCATACAGAGAATAGTGCGTGTATGTGGTGGGCTGCCAGAGGGAGTGGTTGAGGCAGGTACAATGGCAACATTTAAAAAATATTTGGATACGTACAAGGAGGAGAAGGGTTTAGAGGGATATGGACCAAATGCAGGCAATTGGAACTAGCTGAATGGGTACCATGGTCAGCAAGGACCAGTTTGGGCCAATGGACCTGCTTCCATGCTGTATTACACTGTGACTCTATGATAACTTGTCTGTGCTGACCGGATATCCTAAACTGATCTCGTCGCAGGTGCCAGCATTCGGTCCACATCCCCCTAAATCCAACCTATTCATGTACCCATCCGATGCCTTTTAAATGTTGTAATTGTACCAGCCTCCACCACCTCCTCTGGCAGCTTGTTCCGTACACACATCACCCTCTGTGTGAAAAAGTTACCCCTTAGGTCCCTTTTAAATCTTTCCCTTCTAACCTTAAACCTATGCTCTCTAGTTTTGGATTTCTTACCTTGGGAAAAAGACTTAGACTTTTCACCCTGTCCATGCCCCTCATGATTTTATAAATCTCTATAAGTCACCCTCAGTCTCCAACACTCTAGGGAAAAACCCACCAGTCTATTCAGCCTCTCTCTAAAGGTCAAACCCTCCAATCCCAGCAACATCCTTGTCAATCTTTCATGAACTCTTTCAAGTTTAACAACATTTTTCCTATAACTTCCCTTTATCAGGGGAGATGATGGCCTAATGGTATTATTGCTGGACTGCTAACCAGAGACCTAGACAACGTTCTGGGGACTTGAGTTTGAATCCCATCACAGCAGATGGTGGAATTTGAATTCAATAAATATCTGGATTAAGAACCTAATGATGACCATGTATCCATTGTCAATTGTCGGAAAAACCCACCTGGTTCACTAATGTCCTTTAGGGAAGGAAACTTCCATCCTTACCTGGTCTGGCCTACATGTGACTCCAGATGCACAGCAATGTGGTTGACTCTTAACTGCCCTCTGGGCAATTAGGGATGGGCAATAAATGCTGCCTAGCCAGTGACACCCTCATCCCGTGAATGAATGCAAAAAAAAAAAACCAGAGAGACCAGAATTGAATGTCATACTTTAAAAGTGACCTCATCAATGTCCTGTACTGCTGCAACATAAGACCATAAGACATAGGAGCAGAAATTAAGCCATTCAGCCCATTGAGTCTGCTCTGCCATTCAATCATGGCTGATAAGTTTCTCAACCCCATTCTCCTGCTTTCTCCCAATAACCCTTGATCCTCTTGACAATCCAGAACTTATCTCTGTCTTAAATGTACTCAATGACCTGGCCTCCACAACCCTCCGTGGCAATGGATTCCAAAGATTCACCACTCTCTGGCTGAAGAAGTGTGTCCTTATCTCCGTTCTAAAGGGTCTTCCCTTTACTCTAAGGCTGTGCCCTTGGGTCCTTGTCTCTCCTGCCAATGGAAACATCTTCCCAAAGTCCACTCTGTCCAGGCCATTCACTACTCTGCAAGTTTCAATTAGATCCTCTGTCATCCTTCTAAACTCCATTAAGCATAGACCCAGAGTCCTCAAAGGTTCCTCATATGTTAAGCCTTTCATTCCTGGGATCATTCTCGTGAACTTCCTCTGGATATGCTGCAGGGCCAGTACATCCTTCTTGAGGTATGGGGCCTAAAATTGCTCACAATACTCTAAATGTGGTCTGACCAGAGCCTTATAAAGCCTCAGAAGTACATCCCTGCTTTTATGTTCTAGTCCTCTCGAAATAACTGCCATCATTGTATTTTCCTTCCACAACGTGCAAGTTTACCTTAAGAGAATCCTGGACTAGGGCTCCAAAGTCCCTTTGCACTTCAGATTTCTGAAATTTCTCCCCATTTAGAAGGTAGTCTATACCTCTAATTCTTCCTACAAAAGTGCATGATCTCACACTTTCCCACGTTGTATTCCATCTGCCGCTTCTTTTGTCATTCTCCTAACCTGTCTAAATCCTTCTGCAGCATCCCCGCCTCCTCAATACCATCTGTCCCTATACCTACCTTTGTAGCTTCTGCAAACTTAGCCAGAATGTCCTCAGTTCCTTCATCTAGATCATTCATGTATAAAGTGAAAAGTTATGGTCCCAACACTGACCCTTGCGGAACACCACTTGTCACTAGCTGCCATCCTGAGAAGGATCCTTTATCCCCACTCTCTCCGTTCTGCCAGACAGCCAATCTTCTATCCATGCTAGTACTTTGCCTCTAACACCATGGACCCTTGTCTTACTCAGCAGTCTCCTGTGCAGCACCTTGTCAAAGGCCTTCTTGAAGTCCAGGTAGATAACATCCATTGGCTGTCCTTGGACTAACCTGCTCATTATGTCCTCAACGAATTCTAACAGATTTATCAGGCATGACCTCCCATTGATGAAGCCATGCTGACCTTGTCCATTTTTACCCTGCACTTCCAAGTATTCAGAAATCTTATCCTTTACAGTGGACTCCAAAATCTTACCAACAATTGAAGTCGGGCTAATCAGCCTATAAGTTCCCGTCTTTTGCGTTATCCGCTTTTTAGATGGGGGTGTCACGTTAGCAATTTTCTAGTCCTCTGGGACGCCTCCTGATACAGGTGATTCCCGAAAGACCACCACTAACACCTCCACTATCACTTTAGTTATCTCCTTCAGAATCCTAGGGTGTAGCCCATCTGGTCCAGGTGACTTATCCATCTTCAGACCTTCCAATTTTAGAACATAGAACATTACAGTGCAGTACAGGCCCTTTGGCCCTCGATGTTGCGCCGACCTGTGAAACCAATCTGAAGCCAATTTAACCTACACTATTCCATTATTATCCATATGTTTATCCAATGACCATTGAAATGCCTTTAAGGTTGGCGAGTCTACTACTGTTGCAGGCAGGGCATTCCACGCCCTTACTACTCTCTGAGTAAAGAACCTACCTCTGACATCTGTCCTATACCTATCAACCCTCAATT
Source organism: Ginglymostoma cirratum (assembly GCA_024137785.1). Classification (NCBI taxonomy): domain Eukaryota; kingdom Metazoa; phylum Chordata; class Chondrichthyes; order Orectolobiformes; family Ginglymostomatidae; genus Ginglymostoma; species Ginglymostoma cirratum. Next base: position 26,273,676 of record JAHRHZ010000066.1, on the reverse strand, counting down.
TAAAGCTATGTCCCCTCGTGCTAGCAATTACCATCCGAGGAAAAAGGCTCTCACTGTCCACCCTATCTAATCCTCTGATCATCTTGTATGTCTCTAGTAAGTCACCTCTTAACCTTCTTCGCTCTAACGAAAACAGCCTCAAGTCCTCAGCCTTTCCTCATAAGACCTTCCCTCCATACCAGGCAACATCCTGGTAAATCTCCTCTGCACCCTTTCCAATGCTTCCACATCCTTCCTATAATGCAGTGACCAGAACTCTACGCAATACTCCAAGTGTGGCCGCACCAGAGTTTTGTACAGCTGCAACATGACCTCATGGCTCTGAAACTCAATCCCTCTACCAATAAAACCTAACACACCGTACACCTTCCTAACAACTCTATCAACCTGGGTGGCAACTTTCAGGGATCTATGCACATTGACACCGAGATATCTCTGCTCATCCACACTACCAAGAATCTTACCATTAGCCCTGTACTCTGTATTCCTGTTACTCCTTCCAGAGTGAATCACCTCACACTTTTCCATATTAAACTCCATTTGCCACCTCTCAGCCCAGCTCTGCAGCTTACCTATGTCCGTCTGTAACCTGCGACATCCTTCCGCACTATCCACAACTCCACCAACTTTAGTGTCATCCACAAATTTACTAACCCATCCTTCTACGCCCTCATCCAGGTCATTTATAACCGCCTCATAATTGTCTTTCCTCCAGCAATAACTCATGCCCTGCGGTATATACCCATCCCTTTCCATCGTTAAAGTAAACATAACCGAATTGTGGTGACTATCACCGAAGTGGTCTCCTACCTCCAAATCTAACACCTGGCCTGGTTCATTACCCAGTAGCAAATCCAATCCAATTTTTCTAGCACCTTCCACTTGGTGATGGCCACCATACTCACCTCTGCACACCACCACTACCCCCTCCCCCCCACCCCGACTCTCTTGAATTTTTGGGATATTACTCATGTCTTGCACCATGTAGACTGATGCAATGGACTTATTCAGTTCATCCGCCATTTCTTTGTTCCCCATTTCTACTTCTCCAGTGTCATTTTCCAGAGGCCCAAAGTACACTTTTGTCACTCTTTTTGCCCTTTATATAGCTTAGGAAACTCTTGCAATCTTCTTTTATATTACTGCCTAGTTTACCCTGGTATTTAATCTTCTCCCCCCTTATTCCTTTTCTAGTTGTTCTCCATAGGTCTCTGTAAGCTTCCCAATCCTCTGGCTTCCCACTGCCCTTTGCTACATTATATGCTTTCTCTTTTGTTTTTATACTGTCCCTGATTTTCCTTGTCAGCCATTGTTGCCTCATTCTCCCTTTAGTATGTTTCTTTTTCTTAGGGATGAATTTTTGCCGTGTCTCCTGAATTACTCCCAGAAACTCCTGCCATTGCTGTTCCACTGTCTTTCCTGCTAGGCTCCTCTTCCAGTCAATTCTGGTTAGCTCCTCCCCCATGCCTCTGTAGTTGCCTTTATTCAACTGTAATAATATTACGTCTGATTCCACCTTCTCCCTCTCAAATTGCAGAGTACATTCTATCATATTATGGTCACTGCCTTCTAAGGGTTCCTTCACCTTAACAGATAACTCTGTGTGGAGCTGGAGGAGGATAGCAGACCAGGCAGTATCAGAGGAGCAGGAAAGTTGACCTTTCGGGTTGGGACCCTTCTTCAGAAATGTCAACATTTCTGCTCCTCTAGTGCTGCCTGGCCTGCTGTGCTCCTCCAGCTCCACACTGTGTTATCGCTGACTCCCGCATCAGCAGTTCTTACTATCCCTTCCTTCACCTTAAGCTCCCCTTATCAAGTCTGCCTCATTGCACAATACTAAATCCAAAATTGCCTGTTCCGAGTGGGCTCCACCACCAGCTGCTCCAAAAAGCCATCTCATAGACATTCCACAAATTCCTTTTCTTGTGATCCACTACCAACCTGATTTTCCCAGTCCACCCGCATATTGAAATCTCTCATGATCACTGTAACCTTGCCTTTCTTACACATGACATCCCAACTCCTACACTCAATGCACTGACCAACAAAGGCAAGTGTGCCAAATGGCTTCTTCACCACCCTGTCTACCTGCAATGCCACTTTCAAGGAACTATGAACCTGCATCCCAAGGTCGCTTTGTTCCGCAACACTACCCTAGACCCTACCATTAACTGTAGAAGTCCTGCTCTGGTTTGCCTTACCAAAATGCAACACCTCATATTTATCTATATTAAACTCCATCTGCTACTCCTTGGCCCATTGGCCAAGGTCCCATTGTACTCTGAGATAACCTTCTTCACTGTCCACTACACTAACAATTTTGGTGTCATCTGCAAGCTTGCTAACCATTCCTCCTATATTCACATCCAAATCATTCATATAAATTATGACAAGCCGTGGACCCTGCACCGATCCTTGTGGCACACCACTGGCTACAAGCCTCCAGTCTGAAAAACAGCCCTCTACCACCACCCTCTGTCTCTTACCTTCAAGCCAATTTTGTACCCAACTGGCTAGCTCCTTACTAACTAGTCTACCATGCAGAACCTTGTTGAACGCCTTGCTGAAGCCCATGTAGACAATGTCCACCACTCTGCCTTCGACAATCTTCTTTGTCACCTTTTCAAAAAATTTTGGAGAAATAGAATTGAAAAGTCAGGACATTATGCTAAATCTGCATCAAACCTTCATTAGATCTTAAACTCATCAACCCTGAACTATTCCTCCAATCCTCACACTTCTCAACCCTCTTTTACACACTCTCAATTTCCCACTAATGTTACTTCATGTAATTTAATGCCCTCTACCCAACCCCTATGACCTCTCATACTTCAATGACAACTTAGATCCTGCTTCCACCACCACCCTTTCACTCCACCTGTCATGCCAACTCATTGAGAATTCTGGATGGGTGCAGCTCCAACAATATTCAAGAAGCACCATTCAGGATAAAGCAGCCCACTTGACTGGCACTTTATCCAACACATTCAACATTTACTTGTTCCATCACGAATGCAAACTGGTAGTAGCAGTGTGTACCAGCTGCAAGATACACAGTAACAACTCACCAAGGCTCCTTTGCATCTTCTAAATTTGAAAACTCTACTATAAGTTCCCCTGGAAGCCACAACATTCTAGGGTTTTGGCCCAGTGATAGTGAAGGTATGGTGATATACTTCCAGGTCAGCATGGTGAGAGGCTTGGAGGGGAACTTGCAGGTAGTGGCGTTCCCATTTATCTGCTGCCCTAGTCCTTTGAACTGGAAGTGGTTATGAGTTTGGTAGGTTCTGTTCAAGGACCCTTAGTGCGTTATTGCAGCACTTCTTGTACATGGTAAACACCGCTGCCATTGTGAATTGGTGATGAAGCCAATAAAAGTTGAAGGGGTTAGATAGAGTCCCAATCATGTGGGTTGCTTTATTCTGGATTGTGTCAAGCTTCTTGAATGTTGTTGGAGAATCCAGGATTCTCAATGAATATGCAGGGCTACCCATTGATGCCAATATTGAAGAATTTTTACAGAAAATTCCTAAGTTCTCATGCACAAAGGAGAAGAATATAGGTGCAAAATCAGATGGGTTTTATTACTTTTGATAATAGGGTATCACTGAGACTAGTTTACAATTCCAGATTTGATTCACTGAATTTAATTGCCACCAACAGTCATGATGGGGTTTGAACTCAAGTTGTCTGGGTTACTGGTCCAACAATGCAACCATCTCCCTTCCACCTAGTTATCTCTCACTATCTTCAGGTTATGGCCTCTGTCATCTGCTCTAAACTTTTGTCCTTTTCCCAGTGTAACACCATTCACTTCAATCTTCACTGTAGTTTCTTCTAACTACATTGTTCTTGTCCTCTTGATGTTCACACTCTACCCTTTTCGTGAACCAGTAAATTTTACCACTCTGTGATATTTTGTAGGGCCTCATCTGATTCTGTCAGCAGTGATCTGACAGTTTGTTGGTTAGCTAAGTTGGTTGGAGGGCTGGTTTTTAGTGTTGAGGGACACTGATAGCATGAGTTGACCAGAAACTGAACTGGACTCACCACATAAACACAATGGCTACAAGAACAGGTCAGAAGCTAGGAATACTGCAGCAAGTAATTTACCTCCTGACTTCCCAAAGCCTGTCCACCACTTACAATGCCCAAATCAGGAATGAGTTGGAATACCACCCAATTGCCTGGATGGATGCAGCTTTAAGAACACTCAAGCATCTTGACCCCATCCAGGACAAAGCAGCCTGCATAATTTGGCACTACATCCACAAGCATCCATTCCCTTCCACCACCGACACTCAGTAGCAGCAGTGTCTACTATCTACAAGATATATTGCAGAATTTCACCAAGGCTGTTTAGCACTTTTCAAACCTGCGGCCACTTCTATTTAGAAGAGCAAGGGCAGCAGATACAAGGGAACACCACCTCCTGTAAGGTCCCCTCCAAGCCAAGGAAATATATCATCATTCCTTATTGCCAGATCAAAATCCTAGAAGTCCCTCCCTAATGGCATTGTGGTCTATCTATAGCCGGTGGACTGTAGCAGTTCAAGACGGCACCAGACCATCATCTCCTCAAGGGCAACTAGGGATGGGTAATAAATGGGGAACTGCTACAGGAGAAAAATCCAGCAAATGCAGCACAAATGAGAAAGAAAGGTAGAGCCACTGCTCGGAGATCATGCTAGGAGAACAAAAACGACCTGCAACATAGGTTTCCTACAATGTAAGACACATTATGGGGCAAACAAGCCAGGGAGCTTCAAGTTTATCCTATCAGCATGACATGAGGAATTTTAAAACCCTAAAGACAATGTATAGTCCTTCCTCCTGTGGCGACTCATCTGTTCTCAATACTGAAGGAAAAAGTCCCCTAACAAGGGCAGTTAACAATGATGTACGGTTGAACACTTCAAGGATGAGCTTAACTGCCCATCCATCATAAATGGTGTAACAACAGGCAAACTTCCAGACTGGCAAGCTCTATGGTGGAAACAAAGCAATCAGATCCCAAGCCTCAAGAAAAGATCCAGGTTGAGACAGGATCCCAGGAGAAGTTTGCAAATCTGGGATCTCCATCAAACTCCCACCATTACCACAAATTGTGAGATCAGCAAATCAGTCCCCAGGGTTCAAGGATACTACAATTGTTCACCTGTACAAAGAAAAAGGACAAAATCTGTACGTTACAACCACTGAGAAATCTTGCTGCTTGAGACAGCTGGTAAGATTTGAGCAAACGTTCTATTTAACAGGAACAAAAACAAAGTGGCTGGAAAAGCTCAGCAGGTCTGGCAGCATCTGTGAAGGAGAAAACAGAGTTAACGTTTCGGGTCCAGTGTCCGTTCCTCAGAACTTTCTGAGTTCTGAGGAAGGGTCACCAAACACGAAACATTAACTCTATTTTCTCCTTCACAGATGCTGCCAGATCTGCTGAGCTTTTCCAGCCACTTTGTTTTTGTTCCTGATTTACAACATCCGCAGTTCTTTTGGTTTTTATTCTACTTAACAGACTGGTAAATAACATAATAGAAAGTTAAGGTGATTCATGAAAAGGGAGAGGCACTTGTGACATGATGTTTACCCTTAGACAAATGCGACAGAAATACCATGACCAACAGCTGGGATTCCATTGTGTCTGTATTGACCTGACATTGATACTGTTAGTGTGGCCTTGTGGAAAGTCTTAGCCAAATTGAGATATCCTGGTAGAGCTACAAATAAAAAATAAGGTAAAGTTACAAAGGATTGGACCAGTTGATGGGTGAAATCCATTCTGAGCTCTAAACAATACCATCTCTTATATTTGGGTTAAGTGCAGCACCAGTGCCATCAGCTCCAAGTGGTTGGGTTTCATGGAACCAGTAACAGCACCAAAGGAATCTCAAGGGATTCATTGCAATCGATAGTTCAGAATCAAGTCTAAATCAAACCAAATCTTGCCATCTTAGTGAATATGAAAATGTATTTTGTGGCTTTTGGTGGACATGTGGAACCTTGCTTGGCTCTGGTGAAATTGACACAAATTTTGTGTCTTTAAGTCTGAAGACTTTATTACCTCCCCACCCCCAAAATGGGAAGTGCCCAGTCTGGGGCCAGCATCCTGTGTATTTCACAGGTGGAAGGCAAAGGAGCATGCAGTGGTATAATGCCTGTCGAATATGGATAAGAAACAGCACAGAAACCAAGCATTGGAGGTTTTGAAGGATTTCAGTTATATGGAGAGGTTGGATAGGCTGAAACCTTTTCCACTGGAGCATAGGAGGTTGAGGGTGACCTTATAGAGGTTTATAAAACCTTGAGAGGTATAGACAAGGTGAATAGCAGGTGTCTTTTCCCAAGGGTAGGGGATTTCAAGATTAGGGGGCATGTTCTTAAGGTGAGAAGAGAAAGATTTAAAAAAAGACAGGAGGAAAAATTATTTTGCACTGAGAGTGGTTCGTGTGTGAAATGAACTTCCAGAGGAAGTGATGAATAGTTACAATGTTTAAAAGATATTTAGATAAGCACACAAATAGGAAATGTTTGGAGAGTTATGGGCCAAGCTCAGGCAGGTAGGACTAGTTGAGTTTGGGGTTACAGCTGGCACAGACTGGTTGGACCGAAGAGTCTGTTTCCATGCTGTATGACTCTACGAATCAGTGGACTCCAGTCAAATAATGCAGATGTGTATACCTGCATCATCCAGTCAGCACAGCACTATCCCTTTCTCAGACCATTTTGATATTCAATCTGTATCCATAAAATAAAGGGCTGGCTCCATTATCAAATGTGTCTCGTCCTTTTAATCATGTGCCAGTACCAAAGTGCTGACAGTGATTAGCTAAAGGGTCATTGTGTGGCACAAAATGGTTTCCTAATTGTTTGTAAATTAGGGTCAGAGGACAATAGTTCACAGAGGTATTGGAAGATGACAGTGTGCAGACCATTGCTCCCTGACATAGGACAGCACAGACTGGTGCCAAGAATTGTACTGTTTTGCCCTACACAAGTGGAAAACATTTTCCATTTGATCTTCTGACTCTTCTGTGAGATAGTAGAGGGTAAGACAGAGATGTAGAGCAATGATCATGTCTGGCATAAAAATGTAAACTAACTCTCCAACACTTTCAGACACCATTAGAGAATTTCGTGAAATATTCCCGAACAGCTGGTTTTGGACTAAAGGCCAACAGGACAGTTTCTTGCCCCACCAATTTTAAAACTAAGACCATTAGTTTGCAACACAGAGTTTGGTTCAATCCCAATTTGAAATGATGCAGCACTTTATTAAGGGGGGCTTCACAAGAGAATTCTCAGACAATGTTTAACATGGAGCCATTTGAGGAGATATTAGGAGAGGCAACCAAAAACCTGGGGTCAATTAGGTAATTTCAATTTTTTCTAAATTACAGGAAATACATGTAGAAGATAAATCTCTCCCCAGAGAGCAATCCTGTCATATTAGGAATCAGCTTAGTGAACTTTTGTTGCACTTCCTCCAAGGCATGTATGTACCAGTAAATAAACCACAGCATATCTTTCCAAATTATATTTTTAATAAATATGTTGGATTAGCAATTATGACAAAGTAACTACAGAAATAAAACGGCAACTTCTTTATGACTTGCTTCTATTCTGCCAAAAATAAAATTCAAATGAAATAATGCCCTCTGGCAGACTCAGCATGTTTTGGTTCCATTGAGAGTGTTTGCCATCATTGTAAAATAGGACCCACACTGCTTGGGAATAATATCATAATTTCTCAATTAAATTAACACCGTAATGGGGCATATTATATTTTTGAGGAAAGACTGTTACTAAAAGGAGAAATTGATACCAAAATAATGGATACAGGTGTAAACAAATCTATGGTTTATTGAACACAATGATTAATGTGCTACCATGACAGTGTTGATGTCATATGCAAAATGCAACCAGCAAGAATTGAATAATATCATAATACCAGTTTAATATGTTGGATTGTTTCTCATTAATATTTTACATGTAATTATTAGCCCGTCTCCAGCGATTAAATTTGGAAGATTCCTTGGTACTAGGAATTGAACATACACCATTGGAAAAACACTTGATAGTAGAAATTTGTTCTTTTCTCTTTCCTTCTCCGGACTTTAATGTACTGCAAGTCCTTTTCTAGAATTTGGACAATGTTTAACACTGTTCAATCAGAAGCCAGTCTTCTGTACAAGTCCTGGCTTTTATGCATGCATAGATATGTCAAACAGCCACTTGTTCTGCTTAGCTGCCATACAAACAAGAATTGCATTTGCAGAGCACTTTTCACAACGACCAGAGAGCTCAAAGTACTTTGTAGCCAATGAAATATTCCACGGTGTGGTTGACCATCATAAGGTTGTAAATACAGCAGGCACTTTGCACTCAGCAAGTTCCACAACCACACCTGTCCCTTAAAGTCTTCGAGGATGATCTCGACACAGGGTTGCAAGTTACTGCCATGGGGCTTCATGCGACTGAATGGGTTGATTCTCAATATGCTTACCTTTGGGCAGAAGAAGCAGCATGACCCAAGTGGTAATGGGACTTGAAGTTCAAAATTTACTTCCTTTTTTCTTCACTGCAGTCAATCTTTCTAATCATTATGGCATTTGGAATCAAAGCATTGATGTAACCTGGTGGACACATCGTCACCATTCTGAATGATTGGTAATAATCTCCTCCCAGTCATTAAGGTTACTGCTTCAAAGAGCGCTGTCAAATGTCTGTAAGACATTTTCCTCATCCTCCCAGGGACAATGGTCTTTTGAGAGTAGAAAGAAAGGTTCTTATGTGAATAAGTTTTCAGAGACCTGCACATGAAATGGATTTTGCAGGTGTTGGGCATGAACATTTTTTGGGCAGGCTTCACGAAGGATACGAGCATTTGATTGACAGACGTCCTCTTGGATCAGATGGAGACATTGCTGATGGATTTTTCTACAGCTGTCATTTATCTCTGACACACCATCTAGGTCTTACTGGATTCAGCTGTTCTCCACCTTGGGAATTTTGTTGACTTTTGGTGATTTTGTCAGAAATCCTGGAATTCCCTCCCTAATGACACTGTGGGTCAACCCACAGCACATGGGCTGCAGCAGTTCAAGAAGGCAGCTCACTGCAATCTTTTCAAGTGCAACTAGGATGGGGGAAATAAAATGCTGGCCGATCAGCAACACCCACGTCCAGCGAGTGAATGTAAAAAAAGACCTACAATGTGATAATGATCAGATAGACTGTTTCTATGTTAATTGAGGGTCTTCAAAAGAATTCCAGATGATGTTTTACATCCATTCAAGCAGACCAGATGGTTTAATATCCCATCTCAAAGACAGCAACCCCAACCTTCCTTTTGTGCTCCTTTCCTCAAATGGGAACTGAGCCCAGAGCCTCATTAAGACAGATGCCAACTAGGCCATAAGTAACACAATGGCCTGGATCTCCTGATGGCCAGGCAGTCATTAATCCAGCAGAGGGAGATTTATATAGAGACTCTGCAAAATCTCTATCATTATAGACTCTGGAGGAATTGCCTGGGAAATTAAATATTCCACCAAGTAATTTCCCTACACTCGAAACCTTCTGAAAGTATCCAATTAAATCGGAAAATTACAGTCATAGAATACAGCATGGAAACAGACCCTTTGGTCCAACTCATCCATGCCGACCAGAAATCCTAAATTAATCTAGTCCCATTTGCCAACATTTGGTCCATATCTCTCTAATCCCCTCCTATTCACATACCCATCCAGATGTTTTTTTAATGTTGTAATTGTACCAGCCTCCACCACTTCCCCTGGCAGCTTATTCCATACATGCCCCACTCTCTGCATGAAAATGTTGCCCCTTAGGTTCCTTTTAAATCTTTCCCCTCTCACCTTAAACCTATTCCCTGTAGTTTTGGATTCCCTCACCCCAGGGAAAAGACCTGTCTATTCACCCTATCCATGCCGCTCATGATTTTATAAACCTCTATAAGGTCACCCCTCAGCCTCCAACCCTCCAGAGAAAATAGCCCCAGCCTATTCAGCCTTTCCCTATAGCTCAAACCCTCCAACCTTGGCAACATCCTTACAAATCATTTCTAAACTCTTTCAAGTTTGACAACATCTTTCCTATAGCAGGGTGACCAGAATTGAATGCCATATTACAAAAGTGGCCAAGTAAATAGCTACTCAGGAAAAGTTAGACCAATAAATACATCATTTAACTTCTGAGTAGTGATTCAATTAACCCCATATTTATACAAGATACCCCAGCTACATCTCCTCCAGACCTCTTAATCCTTCCAAACACCTCCCAGGATACATGCCTCGCAAAATGTCTCCATACCCACTGTCCCCTTTTCTCTCTCAACCTGCTAACCCCTTTCTCCCCTGCCTAAACCCACTCTCCCTGCCCCCTTCCCCTGTTCCAGACTTGAATCCCACGGAGAATCCCTTCTTCTGCCACTCCAGAGCCATCCCCTACCCCTGCTGTGGATCCAATCCCTTCACACCCCAACCCCAGACCCACTTCCTCATTCCCCTGTGCCAAGCTCATTCCCCCTCCTCTCCCCTTCCTGTATCTGTATGTGACTGCTTCCCCCCCATCTCCTGGAAGCTGCTGCTCCCCACTTCCCCCATCCCCTTCCCCTACTCCAGGCCCAATCCACATACCCCAGCCGGGATCTGCCACCCACCCCGCCCTTATCCAGACCTAATTTGCCCTGTCCGCTCCTACCCTAGATCCTGCATCAATTGCGTGGCTTCCATGTCATCTTACACTGTGGCACGTTAATCCTTGGCATCCTGCCCCCATCAACCCAGCTGGCACCCAATCCAGATGGTACCTTTATCACCCAGCTATCTGGCACCGTACCTTCTGGACAACCCTAACCTTACACTTAGCTGTTTGCCAGCAGCTGGCGAAGTGCGTGTGGGTCAGGGTGCAGTAGTTGGCTGCTTGCTCACTCGGATTTACATGTTCCTGACTGTCTGCACTTGGAGGGAACTGTCGGAATGGAAGGAGCCTTAGTTGCAATCTCCAGTCAGAAATGTGAGCCCTCCCCTTTCCTAAACAGAAGGGCGGAGGGCCAGTCTGCCTGAGATTGATGCTACTGAAGCCCGTTGGTGGATTGCTACTGCCTTCTCCTCCACCACAGGATGGGGCTGGTGTGTATCTGTAGCAGAAACATCTTCAAAGATTCACCCATTCCCACCAAGACTTCGCCCTCTACGGGAAATCCTGCCTTTGAATTGGAAATCTGGTGGGAAGCCCCTTTTTTGTTAACACTGGCTCAGGCAAGTACCAGCACCCCGTGCAGCTGGGCTGTTACTAGTGAAACATAAAGCATTGAGCCCAAACCTTCGCCTGATATTCCGCTGGACTGAGAAAGAGAAGTATTCTCAACTCTCACCATTGCTCGGTTTTAATGGCAGATTAACAAGGACATCAGAGGCTGCTTCAGGATTAAGGTCATTGTCATCCTAGCTTGGAAACCCTAGTGTAACTATGTCAAGAGCAAAGAGTTCTGACGGTGTGCTAAGGGACAATGTTAAACCATGAGCCAATTCTCAAGTCAGTTTGGATAGGCCTGTGCAAGGACTCGGTGCAAAATCCAGTACAGTTCCTGGATCTTTTAGGTAACAGGTTCTGCTTATGGAAACTGCTGTTAGTCTCTGGGGGAGAAAGACAGTTAGAAGCGTAGATGATAGGAGGAGGCCATTCAGCCCTTCGAGCCTGCTCTGCAATTCATGGCAATCATGGCTGATCGTCCAACTCAATAGCCTAATCTTGCTTTCTCCCCATAACCTTTGACCCCATTCGCCCCAAATGCTATGTCTAGCCGCCTCTTCAATACATTCAATGTTTTGGCATCAACTACTTCCTGTGGTAATGAATTCCACAGGCTCAACACCCGTTGGGTGAAGATAGGTCTCCTCATCTCCATCCTAAATCATCTGCCCTGAATTCTCAGTAAACAATCAAATTTTACTGGAGAAAGTGTAGGTCAAATTAGCATTTATTGGATAGCTTTTTGTTTATTTAAAATGATCACCCTTTCTGTTGTGAAAGTAGTTTTTAAAAGGCCTGTGGACAATGTAGTGTTAGTAAATGTGATGATATAAATTTGGGTGCTGAGACCCTGAGAAGAACAGTTTGAGGCAGTGCTGATCGATAGTCTGTCACTAAGCAAAACTTCTTCCAAATGCTACATTTTATTTCGCTCAGCCGTTTAAAGGACAACAGTGGGGAGGGAGTGCAGTGAGATCCCTGTTCGATTAGGGAGTAAGGTAAATTAGCAAGGGTCTTATTGTGAGACAAATACGCTTAGAGACTGTAGTATCACTTCCTTATTGCTTAAGATTAATACTAAAAGAAATGCACAAATCCTTATAGGAATGACCTTTCTTTAACTGCAGTGAAGGAAAAGAAATTTGGACATGATCACTTCCGGGGTGATCTGAGATGAAACAAGAACAGAAATTGCTGGAGAAACTCAGCAGCTCTGGCAACATCTGTGGGGAGAGAAACAGAGTGAATGTTTCGGGTCCAGTGGACCCCTCTTCAGAACTATCCAGAAGATTCATAACATCAAAATACAGCAACTTCGAACATTTAAGAACAGTTCTGAAGAAGGGATTCGAAACGCTAGCCCTGTGTGTCTCTCCACAGATGCTGTAAATCCTGAGTTTCTCCACTCGCTGTTTTTGTTTCAGATCGTCAGCATCCGCAGTTCTTTGTTTTAAGGTTACGATCTGGGATTAAATTGATCGTTGTTGGTTTGAAATAGTTCACAACATTATACAGCTCTTATTTCACTCTGATTAAAACAAACTGAATTGGAATTTCAGATAAATTGCTATAAACCGAGTGAGTAACTGCTGTGGAGTCAGGAATTTCTGGACCTCTAGCTCGCCGCCATCTGGGCACTAATCCCTCATCTCAGGTTCTGAGCTCCTGCGCCCACTTACTGACCTGGGTGTAATTGAATCAGAACGCCGACATTTTCATGATGATCCTGTTATCGTGTTCCAAATCTGTTGTGAAGACATCTTATTTTCCAAAACGGAAGCACTCTGTTGAGTAGGAGTATGAAATAGTCATTTCAGGAACAAGAACAGGGTCCAATTCACCTCCCAATCTTCCCGCTTTTGGACTGGGCAGCGCCTCTGCCCTCGAAAGACTCAGAAGAAATTGTTGAAAAATATCTGCCTCGCAATGCTTCAGGTGCAGTCAGTTTCTCCTGTTCGCGCTCATTGTCTCAGGCGGCAGCTCTAATTAAAACAATGGTCTAAGGGCTAAGTATCCAGGGGCCTGTCACTGAAGGAGATGTTTTGACACACACACCTCACGGCAGAATCAGGTGACGGTAATAGTGTTGCACTCTGAAAGGAAGGGGAGAAAGCCTTTTTAAAAAAGAAAGCGGAGAACATGCACCGCGTTCGATGTTTGTTGGGTGACAAACAGAAGCTAAAATAATCTGATAAAGAGAAAATTAATATAAATATTGAGCATTCTCTTTACAGATTACCCAGCTCAAAATTGAAAACAACCCCTTTGCGAAAGGATTTCGAGGGGGAGATGACAGTGATCTGCGCGTATCTCGGTTACAGAGGTACGTTATGCATCAAACATGCAGGTACTCCATTTCATTTCACTGACTGAAGTGGCTGTGTATTGAATTCATGAATCTTCTCTGGCGGGCTCTCTCTTTCATCACCGAAAATATAAAGTGCTGGAGATCACAGCGGGTCAGACAGCATCCGTGGATGTGATCTCCTGTATTTTTTTTTGTTTCAGTACAGATTCCAGTAACTGCAGTAATTTGCTCCTCCCCCTTTCATCAAAAAAGCTTATTTCCGGCCGTGGGATGTCGGTCTATTCCTTGACTTGAGCTGGGAAGATGGGGAGAGAGAGGGAGAACAGGCTAGAATTTTTCGGTGGGAAATACCGTTTTTTTTTCACAACGTGCCTTGAGTGTTTTGAATCAGAAAATAGGACGGTAACCAGAGGAACCTTCAAACGGGCCGTTGCTAAAATGTGCAAATGGGCTTGAAGACCATCAGAAGTCGGAGCAGAAGTAGCCCATTCATTCCCGCTCCGCCTCTCAATGAGATCCTGGCTGATCTGATCATCCTCAACTCCACTTTGCTGCCTGATCCCCATGACTGCCTGGGGGCAACAATCCAAACAGGGGGCAGGTAGAATTCGGTCAATCAATGTGGGGTAATGCACTGTTGCTACTATTCCATTCTTTTATTTATTCTTCGTGAGAGGCGGTTAGAACCATAGCACCCCTGCGGTGTGGAAGCAGGCCATTCGGCCCACCAAGTTTACACTGACCCTCCGAAGAGCATCCCACCCAGACCCTGATGGTCGCTGACTGGGCAGTATTATTGCCCGTCCCTAGTTGCCCTTGTGGTGATGTTGGTGATGGTGGCAGTTTGAAGCCTTCCATTGAAGTAAACTCGATGTTGAAGATCAAGTGGATTTGACAATCGCTGAACTCAGGTTGTGGAAAACTTTTCTTCCACTCCCTTTGCTCAATTACATTTTCAGCATACAAATATAAAATCTAATTTCCACCAGCAGCAGGTTGTTTAGACTGTTACAGCAAACAGGTAAGAGAATCCTAGAATTTATCTCAAACATAAAACATAACAGTCCAGCAGAAATGACAAACCAAAGTTGATACTAAATAATATCTCAACTGGAATACCATGTGCATTATTGAGATGGGCACTTTGGGAAGGACCTTGAGACTTCACAGACAGTATAAGGCAGATTTATCGGGATAGTTCCATTTTTGAGGACATTCCAAAACTTTCCAAATATTGACTGGAAACGCTATAGTTCGAGTACTTTAGATGGGTCAGTTTTTGTCCAATGTGTGCAGGAAGGTTTCCTGACACAGTATGTAGATAGGCCAAAAAGAGACAAGGCCACATTGGATTTGGTACTGGGTAATGAAACAGGCCAGGTGTTAGATTTGGAGGTAGGTGAGCACTTTGGTGATAGTGACCACAATTCAGTTACACTTACTTTAGCAATGGAAAGGGATATGTATATACCGCAGGGCAAGAGTTATAGCTGGGGGAAAGGCAATTATGAGGCGATTAGGCAAGATTTAGGATGCATAGGATGGGGAAGGAAACTGCAAGGGCTGGGCACAATTGAAATGTGGAGCTTGTTCAAGGAACAGCTACTGCGTGTCCTTGATAAGTATGTACCTGTCAGGCAGGGAGGAAGTGGTCGAGTGAGGGAACCGTGGTTTACTAAAGAGGTTGAATCTCTTGTCAAGAGGAAGAAGGAGGTTTAAGTAAAGATGAGGCATGAAGGCTCAGTTAGAGCACTTGAGAGTTACAAGTTAGCCAGGAAGGACCTAAAGAGAGAGCTAAGAATAGCCAGGAGGGGACATGAGAAGTCTTTGGTAGGTAGGATCAAGGAAAACCCTAAAGCTTTCTATAGGTATGTCAGGAATAAAAGAATGACTAGAGTAAGATTAGGGCCAGTCAAGGACAGTAGTGGGAAGTTGTGCATGGAGTCCGAAGAGATAGAAGAGGCGCTAAATGAATATTTTTCGTCAGTATTCACACACGAAAAAGACAATGTTGTTGAGGAGAATGCTGAGATACAGGCTATTAGACTAGTCGGGATTGAGGCTCATAAGGAGGAGGTGTTAGCAATTCTGGAAAGTGTGAAAATAGATAAGTCCCCTGGGCCGGATGGGATTTATCCTGGGATTCTCTGGGAAGCTAAGGATGAGATTGCAGAGCCTTTGGCTTTGACCTTTATGTCGTCGTTGTCTACAGGAATAGTGCCAGAAGACTGGAGGATAGCAAATGTTGTCCCCTTGTTCAAAAAGGGGAGTAGAGACAACCCTGGTAATTATAGACCTTACTTCGGTTGTGTGTGAAGTGTTGGAAAGGATTATAAGAGATAGGATTTATAATCATCTAGAAAGGAATAATTTGATTAGGGATAGTCAACATGGTTTTGTGAAGGGTAGGTCGTGCCTCACAAACCTTATTGAGTTCTTTGAGAAAGTGACCAAACAGGTGGATGAGGGTAAAGCGGTTGATGTGGTGTATATGGATTTCAGTAAAGCGTTTGATAAGGTTCCCCATGGTAGGCTATTGCAGAAAATATGGAGGCATGGGATTGAGGGTGATTTAGCGGTTTGGATCAGAAATTGGCCAGCTGTAAGAAGACAGAGAGTGGTGGTTGATGGGAAATGTTCATCCTGGAGTTCAGTTACTAGTGGTGTACCGCAAGGATCTGTTTTGGGGCCACTGCTCTTTGTCATTTTTATAAATGACCTGGATGAGGGCGTAGAAGGATGGGTTAGTAAATTTGTGGATGACACTAAAGTCGGTGGAGTTGTGGATAGTGCGGAAGGATGTTGCAGGTTACAGAGGGACATAGATAAGCTGCAGAGCTGGGCTAAGAGGTGGCAAGTGGAGTTTAATGCAGAAAAGTGTGAGGTGATTCACTTTGGAAGGAGTAACAGGAATACAGAGTACAGGGCTAATGGTAAGATTATTGGTAGTGTGGATGAGCAGAGAGATCTCGGTGTCCATGTGCATAGATCCCTGAAAGTTGCCACCTAGGTTGATAGGGTTGTTAGGAAGGCGTACGGTGTGTTAGGTTTTATTGGTAGAGGGATTGAGTTTCAGAGCCATGAGGTCATGTTGCAGCTGTACAAAACTCTGGTGTGGCCGCACTTGGAGTATTGTGTACAGTTCTGGTTGCCGCATTATCGGAAGGATGTGGAAACATTGGAAAGGGTGCAGAGGAGATTTACCAGGATGTTGCCTGGTATGGAGGGAAGGTCTTATGAGGAAAGACTGAGGGACTTGAGGCTGTTTTCTTTACAGAGAAGAAGGTTAAGAGGTGACTTAATAGAGACATACAAGATGATCAGAGGATTAGATAGGGTGGACAGTGAGAGCCTTTTTCCTCGGATGGTGACGGCTAGCATGAGGGGACATAGCTTTAAATTGAGGGGTGATAGATATAGGACAGATGTCAGAGGTAGGTTCTTTACTCAGAGAGTAGTGAGGGCGTGGAATCCCTGCCTGCAACAGTAGTAGACTCACCAACTTTAAGGGCATTTAAATGGTCATTGGATAAACATATGGATGATAATGTAATTGTGTAGGTTAGATGGGCTTCAGATTGGTTTCATAGGTCGGCGCAACATCGAGGGCCGAAGGGCCTGTACTGCGCTGTAATGTTCTATGTTCTATGTAAAACAAAATACACTTTGGAACATTTGTCTGAGAAGATCACACATTACTAAACGGTATGACAGAGCAGATGGAAAGCGGTTTTCCAGTCACTGCAAGCCTAGAATGCGAGGTTAGGGTACAAAGTTAAATGTGAGTAAGGAAACTAAAGGAGCTTGTAGAATTTACTTTTTAGGATCAATAATTGCGCAAGAATGGCCGAGACTCAACGCTTGACCTGATAGTTGCGCGGAGGATGAGGGGATGATGAAAAGTACAGAATGGAGATAGGTGATGAGGGGCATTTGCTCTCCTGGAGGTTAAACATCATGAATTGCTTCAGTCGAATGGCCTGTTTTCCGTAACAACATCAGAAATTGCTGGAGGAAACTCAACAGGACTGGCAGCATCAGAAAAACAAAGTTAATGTTTCGAGTCCAGTGACCCTTCTTCAGAACATGTTTTCCGTGTTGTATCTTAATGTAATTTAACTAGATATAAATGTGAATTCTTCAATTCTCCTTTGATTCTAAGGGGCACTCTGGTGACAAGTTTATTTCCTTAAAATAAACTAACTAAAATGGTTTGCATTTAAAATGAGGGTGAAATGGGAGAGGATAGAAGGGGCTATTCCTCTGCGATGTGGAAATGCCAGGCGGGTGTTTCTAACAGTTACAGGTGTCGCTCTGCCTCTGTGAAGAACCAAGCTTAGACTTGTCCCAGATTTTGAAATCTACCCTTTATTAAAATTGCAACGTCTAAATTTAGAACCATAGGACAGAAGGAGGTCACTCACGGGTAGTCAAGTCCATACAGACTCTCTGTAAGAGCAATGCATCGAGTCCTGTTCCCCTGCCTTTGACCTGCACATTTTAATCTTCAGGCGCTTGTTGAACTCACCTTTAAAAGCTTCAGTTGTGTATTTCACCACCACCGTCTCAGGCAGTGCCTTCCAGATTCAAACCGCTTGCTGCATTTCCTTTGGTTCGTTCGGTCCTCTGATTCTCCGCTACGCTGCAAAAGGAAACAGTTTCACCTTAAAGTGTATGTCCTCGGTTTATTGACCCTTCAACTAAAGGGAACAGCTGCTTTCTACCCACCCATCATATTCTACACCGCCCCGCTGCCAAAAGAAACAGTTTCTGTCCGCTTAATCTCTCCCGAGCCCTCCAGTAAATAACCTCGAGATCTTCGCTTCCAACTAAACTGTTTTGTGCCCTCCTTTTCCATGCTCCTCATGATCTGATTGAGGTGTACAAGATTAAGAGGGATATGGACAGGGTCGACAGAAGGCAGCACCCTCCTCCCCACCCCCCGCTGAAGTGTCAGTAACAAGGGGACAAGCTTTAAGGTGAAATGCTTAGAGGGGACTTGAGGAAATTTTATTTCACGCAGAGGGTGGTGGAAGTCTGGAATGCACTGCCTGGGAGGGAAGTTGAGGCGGAAAGCCTCACAACTTTTAAAAAGCACACAGATGAGCCCTTGAAATGTCGTAGCATTCAAGATTGATGCAGGCTCAGTGCAGCTTCGGCGGTGCAGCCCCGATGGGCCTCCTGTGTATGGTTTAATCTCTCTGAGAACAACTCCAGTCTGTCCTCTTGACTGAAGTCCCTAATCTCTGGAACCATTCTGGTAAATCCTGTCTGCCTTCCATTTAAAGCTTTCAGATCCTTTCTAATGTATAGCGGCCAAAAATCAGAACCAATGTTGCAGGTGAAGCAGACACAAGTGAGGATTTGTTATAACTTCCTTGCTTTGAAGTCAGTGCTTCTGTCCATAATGTTAAGCATTCTAGATACCTTGTTAACTTTTTTTTTAAACCTACACAGCTACATTCGCCGGCCTGTGCATGGACAGTCCTCGTTGCTGCAATCCCTGGAGAATTGCAGCCTTTACCTTCTATTGCCTGTTCCTCATTCTTCCGATCAAATATGTCAAAAGGACAAAAAACAAAGAACAACACAGCAGAGGTGCGCCTTGCACCGACACATTTTGCCCTTCCACCCCAGGAAGAAACCTTACACTTTCCACTCTATCCATGCCATTGACAATCTTATAACCTTCTATCAGGTAGCCCCTCAACCTTCCTGCATTCCAGTGAAAACAAACCCAGGCTATCTAACCTTTCTTCCCCCATACCAGGCAACATCCTGGTAAACCTTTTCTGAATCCTGTCCAAAGCATTCATATCCTTCTGGTAGTGTAGTGACCAGAACTGTACACAATATTCCAAGTGTGGCCTAACTAAAGTTCTAAAAAAGCTGAGCTGCTACCCTTAATGATCTGTGGACCTGCACACCCAGATCCCTCTGAATATCAATATTCCCAAGTGTTCCGCCATTCACTGTATAACTTCCACCTGCACTTGACCTTCCTAAATGCATCATCTCACATTTGTCCAGATTAAAATCCATCTGCCATTTTTCTGCAAACTTACTAATTAGACCAGCTACGTTTTCCTCCAAGTCATGTATGTAGATCAAGAACAACAGAAGTCCCAGAACTCCACTAGTCACAGCCCTCCGTTCTGAAAAGCATCCTTCCACCGCTACCCTCTGTCCCCGGTGACTAAGCCAGTTCTGTATCCATCTTGCCATCACTTCATACTGTTCTGCACCTAATTCCAATATGAAGGCCCTTGCCACCCATCTCCCTGTGTAACCTTGACATTGATCATTATCCTCCTCACAGTTCACAGGATTTCCAAGTTTTGTCACCTGCAACATTTGAAATTGTGCCACGTATTGTACACCCAAGTCGGAGCTATTAATATATTCCGATACAAGCCGTGGACTTAGAACGGCTCCCGCAGGAACACCGCTATGTACCTTCTTCCAGGTCGCCTTCCTAGTTAAGAATCTTACTTCCTATCAGTTTTTGTCGCACTTGTGTGTCAAAGCTTTGATTGAAAGTTCCCATGTAAAATGGTTAGACTGATTCCATCCTCCCACGAGAGACACTGTTTTAGTTCCTCAATTATGCTTCGCAGAAGTTCTGGGTATGCACTGCAGTGAAACAGTTTATTTAAAACCTTATCTGTGGGCCCTCTAATCTAATTACCTCCCCCGTCTGTTGGCCCTGACTCCCCTCTGTAATGCTACAGCTGGTATAAATACAAAAATCTTCCGGTGCCTTTTTTCTTCGCAGGGAATATCCGGTCATTTCCAAAAGCATTGTCAGGCAAAGACTGATTTCTAACCATGGCCAGTTGACACCGAAAATGGAAGGCAGCATAGCGCACGGAGCGCAGGCTCATCAGCACTATCCGTACGACAGTAACGGGCCCCTCCCGTTAAGCCCACCCGGAGCCCAGGACCTGGCGCTCAGTCCCTTTGCGGCACAGAGAGATTCGGGGCTCATCTATCACTGTTTTAAACCAAGAGGTAACTGGGGACTGAGTTTAGATGCATATTCAGTGATTATTGATCCGCGGAACTTAAGCAAAGGCTAGAAGATTGTACTGAGGCAATCTAATGCTTTCAATTATTCTTACCCAAAACAGTAACAGAGTCCCCTCTGTTCGGGATGGTTTAAAGTCCATCCTCCGCCCCACACACGGTCCTCCAAACCTTGTATCACTGCCGGGATGAATTTCCCTTCTTGTGGACGAACCGTTCTGTTACATTAACATTTACTGTCAGTAACTGCCGAATAAAATAAAGTGAACGGTTCTCCACTCAAAAACGAGCGAGCTCAAGTCAAAATCTGGCAAAAACCTCGCACAACATCATGACCCGGTAATGTTTTAATCTTTCTCCGTCTGTTTATTGATCACCATACTGTGTCTTTCTCTATGAATCTTTGTTTTGACTTTTACTGCCATTATCGGGTGTGTGTGCCAGGACCAGGTAATAAAGCTGTGAACCACAGCCTGAAAGTAAAAGACTTCATCCGGCTGTCTGTTTATACCAGATCCTGCACCCTTTTAGAAATTACACCTTCTGGCGTGGTTTGCGGAAAATGCCCCCGATTCACTGCTCGATCAAATCTCCACTCTACATTCATGACCGAAAACTTGGAAAGGACGGGGTATGTGGGCGCGGATCTCACCTCTGTCAGCTCCTGCCTGAGCACTGATAACATCTAATATAACCAATCCCCACCCACCTCCACCAGCAGCGCGTTTGTGATCACAAATCATACGCTGCTGTAATATTTAAACTAAACAGCCCGCAGTGCACATTGCACTATACGCACCATTTTTATGTAGCTCTGACAAACTATAAGGAGTATTTCCGACATCACAGCCTCCTTCCGCATGGGAAATGGTTAAACCACGGGGCGCTTGCTTTCGGGCAAGTATTTCCTACCAATGGTAATTACTGCTGGAAGTGAGAAGATCGTCTCATGGCAGCGACGACAATAATCTATCAAACCACAAACCTTACCTTATCTATACATTGTGTAAATAAATACTGCGCCATACGTATTTGCACAAAAGAAGTTTCTGCCCACTAACGTGTCTGTCTACATGAAGTGGTGATTCTCCCGACGTTAATAGGAAACGTAGTTTGACTATAGTAAGGATGGGAGCAAACGGAGCGATAAGGTGAAAGAGAAAGCTGCTCGATCTTGTCAGGGATGTGTCACATTAATCTATGCACTGAGCTGTCTGTGTAGTCTGCAAGCCGACTGTCAGTAATTAACAGCTCCGACTGATAAGCATTCCTTGTGTTGATTGATGCTGAGACGTTTGGTCTTTGTAGCTGTGCAGTGATGGTGTTTTATAACGGAGAGCTGGCACAGGCCTCTGGGCTGTACTTGGACGTTCTGTTTCTACGTACAGAAGATAACGGATGGCAATAAATTACTGAAACTTCCAGTTGTCCTAAAAAAGTGCATGAACATAAGTCAATGTAAACAGCAGCTCGGAAAGCAGTTCTTTTACAGACAACTAGCATCGTTTTCTTAAAAAGTGACTTTTTTTGACACAGTGCTGTCATAATTTGTTCCGCTAGTCACATTCCTATGTGCTAGGCGGTAGCCAGCAGAAAGGGCAGGTCAGACAGTCAAATTGCTCTCTCATGAGGAGTTCGGTGCCTTATGGACCAGCTGGCAGGAAATTACAAACTAAAACACAGACTGGAGAAACTCAACAGGTCTAGCAGTGCCTGTGGTGAGAGAAACAGAGTTAATGTTTTCTGTCCAAATACTCTTCTTAGGAACTGAAGGGGCTGGAAGATGGTGGCGTTTATGCTGCTGACAAAAGGGGAGGTGGAGGAAATGGAACCGATCTCTCCTAACTCTCTCACCCTTCCATGGCACCTTCCCATGCAATCACAGAAATTGGAACAAATGCCCCTTTACCTCTTCTGTTTATCAAATTGATTCCTGGGATGGCAGGACTGACCTATCAGGAGAGACTGAGTCTGTTAGGATTGTATTCACTGGAGTTTAGAAGAATGAAACCAATCAACTTCTAACACACCCAGACAGGTTATATGCACAAGAATGGTCCCTATCATGGGGGAGTCCAGAACCAGGTTATCATTCAAGGAAATTGGGTAAACATTTTAGACTGGATGAGGAGAAATTTCTTCACCCAGAGAGTGGTAAGCCTGTAGAATTCACTACCACAGAAAATGGTTGGGGCCATAACATGATGTTTTCAAGAAGGAGGTAGATTTGGGTCTTGTAAGTAAAGCAATCAAGGGATGTGGCAGGAGGGTGTGATAAGGGTATTGACCTCGATGATCAGCCATGACTTTATTGAATGGTAGAACAGGCTTGAGGGATCAAATGGCCTTCTCCTGCTCCTGTCTTCTAGGTTTCTATTTTTCATCACACTGCAAGGCCCCAAACACACTTTCAGGTGAAGTAGCTTTTTCCTTGTACTTCTTTCAATCTAGTCTACTGTATTCTCTGGTCACATGCAGTCTCCTTTACATCGGTGCGACCAAACACAGTCTGGGTGA
This sequence comes from Ginglymostoma cirratum, assembly GCA_024137785.1. Classification (NCBI taxonomy): domain Eukaryota; kingdom Metazoa; phylum Chordata; class Chondrichthyes; order Orectolobiformes; family Ginglymostomatidae; genus Ginglymostoma; species Ginglymostoma cirratum. The sequence goes on along the minus strand of JAHRHZ010000066.1, from coordinate 26,250,551 downwards.
CTACTTTTGTGGAATATCTCCACTTTGTCCATAGACTAACTCCAAGCTTTTTGCTTACAATTTCAATATAACACTTGCTCTTAAGCCAATATTTATGTCCTGGACCTGCTGCAGTGCTCCACTGAAGTTCAACACAAGCTGGAGATCAGCACTTCATTTTCCACTTAAATACTTCACAACCTTCAGGGCTCAATATTGAGCTCAACATTTTCAAAGCATGGACCCTGTCTTCCTCCTCTCTCCCTCCACCTGTGTCTTATTGGATTTGCTTTCAACAGATTTGACTTATTTTCTTCTTTTCAAGCCTATTATTGACAACTACTTTTGAATCTCAATCTTACCTTTACCAACTTTAAACTCCCTTCATATTTTGCTCAGGTACCATCACTGCCTGCTTTGTCAACATGATAAACAACATTATATCCAGCCCCTTCAGGTCTGAAGAAGAGTCTTTAAATTTGACACAGTAACTCTTGTTTCTCTTTCCTGTTATGACACAGGGGTAGCAAATTGAATCATCATTATCACTGGATTGCAACACAGTGAAATGAAAGTATTCAATCACCTCAAAGTTGCTGAATTGTTACAAATTTTATATGGAGCAGATTTTGGACACCATGTTTATAACTTAAACAAAAAGTAACAATTTATTATTCATATTGCAACTTTAGCAGGACAAAGCTAGACAACAGGTAATCGAATTAATATTTATGATTTAAACCCAATCTTGTTTTATCAAAACCCCACTCACATCTGAACCCAGTTAAGGTTTAAAAAAAGACTTATAATTTGTGATTAGTGATGACTTATAATTTGTCAGTTCTGTTAAACAGTTTCAAAGGATGGATGTCGATCCTTCACACATTCCTTAAATAATGAGTCATTTACAGGCACATAACCGTATATCTAATTTTGAAAACAATCATAATTGGAGATTAAGTAACAATTATTTATTTTGTTTAACAAGCAAAAATAATTAATGGGTTAGAGTAGTGGTATCAAACACTTTGAAATGGCAAAATGTTCTACTTCCCAATGATACCATTTGTTACCCTGATCATCATGAAACTCTTATAAAGAAATTTAAATATTGATAACAGGGAAAGAGGCAGATGGGCAGAATTTATAAAAGGAAACATTTTTAAAATAGATTTTATTTTTAAGAACTTATTTTGTATCGTTATTAGTGGAATCAACAATGAATAATATTGTCAGTGCTACGCTGCCATAGTTTATCACTATTACAGCCATGTAGCAGCAGAAAACTGTATCTAGAAGAACAAAGAACAATACAGCACAGGAACAGGCCCTTTGGCCCTCCAAGCCTGCACCGACACATTTTGCCTTTCCGTACTAAAACTGTCTTCACTTACAGGATCCATATCCCTCTATTCCCTTCCTATTCATGAATTCGTCCAGGTGCTTTTTGAATGCTGCTATTGTGTCTGCTTCCACCACTTCCTCTGGCAGCACGTTCCAGGCACTCACCACCCTTTGTGTGAAAAACGTGCCTCGGACAGCTCTTTTAAACTTACCCCCCCTCCTCCAATACCTCGCATCTTGAACCTGTGTCCCCTAGTAATTGACTTCACCACCCTGGGAAAAAGCATCATACTTTTCACTCTATCCATGCCATTCACAATCTTATAAACTTCTATCAGGTTGCCCTTCCTGTGTTCCAATGAAAACAAACCTAGCCAATCCAACCTTTCTTCATAGCTAAAATCCCCCATACCAGGCAATATCCTGGTAAAACTTTTCTGTACCCTCTCCAAAGCATCAACATCCTTCTGATAGTGTGGTGACCAGAACTGCACACAATATTCCAAGTATGGCTTAACTAAAGTTCTATAAAGCTGCAGCATAACTTGTCTATCCTTACACTCAGTGCGCCGTCCAATGAAGGCAAGCATGCCATAAGCCATTTTTACAACCTTATCTACCTGGACTGCCATCTTCAGTGATCTGCGGACACCCAGAACTCTCTGCATATCAATACTCCTAAGGGTTCTACATTCACTGTATAATTTCTACCTTGACCTTCCAAAATGTGTCATCTCACATTTTTCCAGAATAAGCTCCACCTGCCATTTTTTTGCCCATGCCTCCAACTGATCTATATCCTGCTGTATCCTCTGATAACCATCCTTACTATCCACAACTCCGTCAATCTTTGTATCATCTGCAAACTTACTAACTTGACCAGCTACGATTTCCTCTGAATCACTTATGTAGATCGTGAACAGCAGAGGTCCCAGCACTGATCCCTGTGGAACACCACCGGTCACAGCCTTTCATTTTGAAAAGCATCCTTCCATTACTACTCTCTGTCTCCTATATGACTAAGCCAGTTCTGTATCCATCTTGCCAGCTCACCCCGATACCATGTGACTTCACCTTTTGTACCAGTCTGCCATGAGGGACCTTGTCAAAGGCTTTACTAAAGTCCATGTAGATAACATCAACCACCTTTCCCTCATCAATCATTTTTGTCGCTTCCTCAAAAACTCCATTAACTTAGTGAGGCATGACCTCCCTCACTTAAAACCATGCTGTTGATCACTACTAATTCCATTTGCTTCTAAATGCATATAGATCTTGTCCCTGAGAATTTTTTCCAATCCTTACCACCGACATGAGACTCACAAGCCTGCAGTTTCCAGGATTATCCCTGCTACCCTTCTTAAACAATAGGACAACATTGACTATTCTCCAGTCCTCTAGAATCTCACCTGTGGCCAAACAGGATACAAAGATGTCTGTCAATGCTCCAGCAATTTGTTGACTTGTCTTCCTTAATATTTCGGGATAGATCCCATCAGGACCCAGGGACATAACTACCTTAATACTTTTCAAGATGCACGACACCTCTTCCTTTGTAAGAGCAAGTTGTCTTAGAAACTAGACACTCTCTTCCCTGAGATTATCCTCCATCAATTCCTTCTCTTTGGTGAATACTGATACAAAATATTCATATAGGACCTCACCTAGTTCTTCTGGCTCCACACATAGATTCCCTCCTTTGTCTTTGAGTGGGCCAACCCTGGATAATATCCTCTTGCTTTTTGCATATGTATAAAAAGCCTTGGGATTCTCCTTAATCCTGTTTGCTAATGACTTTTCATGATCCCTTTTAGCCCTTGTAATTCCTGTTTAAGCTCTTTCCTACTTTCCTTATATACTTCAAGGGTTTCATTAGTTCCCATCCTCCTTGACCTTATGTATGCTTTGCTTTTGTTATTTACCAAGGTGATAACATCCCTGATCATCCAAGGTTCATGTAACTTGGCATACTTATCCTTCATTCTCGCAGGAATGTGCCACTCCTGAACTCTAATCAACTGCCATTTGAAATACTCCCACATGTCCGATGTAGATTTACCCTCAAATAGCCGCCTCCAATCAACATTCTCCCATTTCTGCCAAATATTGTTGTAGTTTGCCTTCCCCCAATTTAACACCTTCACCAGAGGACTGCTGTTATCCCTATCCATGAGCATCTTAAAATTCACAGTATTGTGGTCACTACTCCTGAAATGCTCCCTCACTGAAACTTCACTTACCTGGCTGGGCTCATTTCCTAAAACAATGTCCTGTATAACCCTTTCCCTGATCGGACTGTTTACATATTGTGTCAAGAAACCCTCCTGAGTGGTCCTTACAAATTCTGCCCAGCCAAGCTCCTAGCATGTAGTGAGTACCAGTCAATGTAGGGTATGATAAAGTCACACATCACAACAACCCTGCTGTTGTTATATCTTTCTAAAATCTTTCTACATATTCTCTCTTCTGTCTCCCACTGGCTGTTGGGAGGCCTGTAGTATACCCCCAGCGTTGTGATTTCACCTTTCCTATTCCTGAGTTCTACCCATGCTGCCTCACTGCATGAGTTCTCTGATGTATCTTCCCTCAGTACATATGTGAGATACTCCTTTACCAGTAATACAGCTCCCCCACCCCTTTTACCTCCCTTTCTATCACACCTGAAACATCTAAAGCCTGAGACATTTAGCTGCCAGTCCTGTCCCTTTTTCAGCCAAGACTCTGTAGTTACAATAATGTCATAGTTCCAAGTACTAACCAAAGCTCTAATTTAATCTATTTTGCCTATTATACTTCTCACATTGAAACACATGCATTTTGGACCACCTCCTCTGTTTATTTCAGTAGTGTTTCCGTGCATGTTCTCATTCTTAGTAACGTTTGCCTTGATTTCTATCGCTCCCTCAATTTCTGCATCTACTGCCCTACTGGTTCTCACACCTCTGCCATACTAGTTTAAACCCTCCCTAACCATTCTGCCAAGAATCCGCCCAAGAACATTAGTCCTGGCCCTGCCCAATGTAACCCATCCAGTTTGTACAGGTCCCACCTCCCAAAGAACCAGTCCCAATACCCCACAAATCTGAAACCCTCCCTTTCACACCATCTTTTCAGCCATGTGTTCATCCTATATATTCTGCTGTTTCTACTCTGACGAGTTTGTGGCACTGGTAGTAATCCTGAGATAACTACCTTTGAGGTCCTACATTTCAACTTTCATCTTAGTTCTCTATATTCTGCTTTTAGGACTTCATCCCTTTTCTTACCCCTGTCGTTAGTACCAACATGTACCACAAGCACTGGCTGTTCGCTCTTCCCCTCCAGAATGTCCTGCAGCCGTTCTTAGACATCCAGGACCCTACCACCAGGGAGGCAGCACACCAACCCTGGAGTCTCATTGGTGGCCACTGAAATGCCTATCTATTCCCATTACAATTGAATCTTCTATAACTATAGCATTTCTATGTTTATCCCTCCCTCCCTCTGCAGCAGAGCCAACCATGGTGCCATGAATTTGGCTGTTGCTGTTATCCCCTGAGAGGCAATTTCCCTCACAGTATCCAAAATGATATATCTGTGTTGTAGGGGAATAGCCACAGGATATTCCTGCACTGCCTGCTTAGCCTTCCTACTCTGCCTGGTGGTCACCCATCCCCTTCCTGCCTGTAGTGTCTGACTCTGCAGTGTGACCACCTCTCTATACCTACTATCCATGACACTCTCTGCCTCGCGAATGCTCCACAGTGTCCCCAGATGCCACTCCAACTCCAAAACCCGGGCTTCTAGGAGCTGCAGCTGGATACACTTCTTGCACATATGCAGGTCCCAGGCACTGGAATTATGCCCGGCTTCCCACTTCAAGTAAGAGGAGCAAACTATGATTTAGAGCTCTCTTGCCATGTCTTGCCCCTTTAATTTAATTAATCCTTACAATTTAAATACTTTTAATACTGAGTTGAAGCTTCCAATGCTCTCTGCTCCAATAACAATTTCTCAAAACTTATCTGTTACTCACCAATAACAGTTTCCAGAAACAGTTTAGGCTCATACTCCTTTACCTGCTAGAACTCTTGCTGCTGACTGGCCTCTCACAATGTTCTGTCTCCTCTGAACCTTACCTCTTCCTTTTTTTTTGGTTAGAGGAGGAAGGAGGGATGGAAACACCTCAGTAATGTAATGTTTTGGGCTAACCATTCCTTAACAGCAGGTTCCTCCATGATACCCTTCATGCCCACACTAACTGTGAAGTCCACTCCCAGAATGCAAACAAGCATCAACTCAGCACCCTCTGGTTGGATGTCTATAGTAATTTCTTGTCCTGCCATCGGATTAATGATAATGATAAACATATTTTTGTCTCCTTTCAGAAGCCCATGGTCATCCAGAGCTGTCCTGTAAGCGGCCTTTTCTAGAAGCCCCTACTTCAATTGCTGAAGAACATTACTTTCGTCCGCCACCATATGACCAACAGGTGATGAGTCCATCCTATCGCAATGAAGCAGATCTAAGGGACGCCTGCATGTTTTCCACACCTGGAAGTGATGTGCCTGGAGGAGCTGCTGCTGAGGAGCATCCTCCTCAAACATTAAACTGCAACATGTGGGCTTCCGTGCCACCGTATGGTAACTGCAGTGTTCAGACCATGGAAACCGTTCCTTATCAGCATTTCTCAGCTCACTTCACCACTACTGCGATGATGCCCCATCTCTCCACCATTCCAGGACAGAGTGCACAGCCTCCCTGCGATTCACAGTTCAGTGGCTATCATTCACCACCTCAGCACCAGGTTCGACAACGGGTACCCATTTCTTCGTGTTCTTCACGGGACAGGATTCCTCTCTCACCACATGAGAGAGTGCCACCTTCTCCTCACGCTCAGAACGCTCGGGAATTTCTTTTCTCACAAAGTCTATCTTTACCAAGGGAGCTACCTACCCAATACCATTCTGGGTTGGGGCCTGTGACAAACTGGACAGACAGTTGACTCAGACTAATATAACCAAGCAGTATTAATAAGAAGGATGTGGAAACCATTTTGGATTTCTAATGTTGGGCAGATAGATTTCACACTGCAAAAGCTTACAATTTGCCTCGATTTAATTTCTCAATTTGACTCTGCTAAACCAGAGATACTTTATTATTATCTTCATGGATACTCCTTCAGGAATACTCTTGATTGTCACTGCTTTGTTTAGATTATGCAATTCTTGCTCAATGTTTGAGGAGATGAAACCAACTGTAAAAATGTTTTCTGCAAAGATGCAAGTTGAGTAAACTTAAAAATACATAATGGGCAATGCTGCAGTACTCTCCTATTGTGAAGTTCTATGTGACTAGACCGGGAAACCTAAACATTCTGCACATTCTTGTATGGACAGCGCTAAAAGTCAAGTATTTTGTGCTTATATCCAATAGTGGAATATATAAAGAGCAGTATCATATTTTAAAATCATCTATCTATGAATAATTTTTGATGACTGTGAATTCAGTGGCTGGAGCTGTAATTATTTTTGAATTTTTCTTTCTGTGACCAACTCCCCACTCTGCTGGGTTATCCCCTCCCTGCCCCATCTCCTATTGTCTGCCCATGTTGTGCTTCGTTCTGTCGAGTGTGGGTGAAAAATTGCTGCCAGCTGTCTGCCAGTGCTGCACCGAACTGGCCCCAGAGAGAAGTAAAATCCTTCTTAAGAAAGCAACTTGCTGACCAATTTACTTTTCCTCATTTGGGTATGGGATTATACAAACCCAGAACCTTTTGTTGCTTGACCCTGGTTGTTGTTTGTGGGGTGACCATGTGCAGGATCATTGGGGAGAACCCAAGTCCTTATGTCCTGTGATGCAGTGTGTCAGTGACTGAATCCACTGCACTGTGAGGAGCATCAACTTGTAATTATTCTTTTTTGTTATTTAACCTTTGAAAAAGTGTCCAGTTACTGAATAATACCAAATATATATTTGTTTGCTTAATTACCCATGTAAGCTAGCCATTTTCATGTGCATAATTTGACACAACTATACAGCCTTTTACATGCAGTTTCTAATAAGAAAACTCACTTGTTTGCAAACTTGGGTAATCAGTTGTTTGCAGTGTAAAACCTATGTAAACAATGAGGTGAGATTACAATACTGATGCAGAGAACATTGAGAAAAAGGGGCATCTATCCAATGTGCAATTGTCAATGAATCAATTTGGTAAATAGTGGCTTAACAATATGAAGCACTTTTAAACAAAAGTTTCGGAAACACCATCTTAAAATCAGATGATCTCTGAATCTTTGAAACATTTTATAAACCCACGGTGCCTAATGCCTTTGTGTTTTAAATGATCACACACTTTAGTGCTTAACCCCATGAGAGTGTTATACAGTCAGCTGTAAATTAACTTCCCAACTGTTGACATCCATTAAATCTCTCAATCATGTTTTCAAAAGCTACTTTTCAGCTCACGTTCTTAACAATCTTTCTTCAACTATTTTCTGATATTATGCAATCTTCTATGTAAGGAAAATGTGAAATATATAGGCACTTTTAGGAGAAGGAAGATTTTTCTGTATGCTAGCAGTGGCAAAACTATAAATAGGTTGTTTAAAAATTTGTTACTCTAAATCCTGCACAGAAATCATTGTAAAATGTCCTTTATTTGTGACTCAATACATTGTCTCAAGTAAAAAGATGGATGGATAACCTTCTGCTTGTGCAATGACCTCTACTAGAAGGTACACAGATGTACATGCTGGATTCAAGCTCGGTTCTTCCCTTCGCTCTTGTATAGAACTGGCCGGCATTACTTTACAGTTCCTCTTACAATTGGCCAATATCAGGAGACTATTGAAAAGGGACAATGTAACAATTGATCCATATTCAAACACTAAAATAATAACTTAATTTGCTCTGCAAACATTAAGCTGACATGAGAAGTACAAATGCAGCGCAATGCCGCACAAGGTCAAGCCAAAGGTTTGCTGCGAAATCTTCAATTTTGCTCCTTGCACTGTTGCTTCTGTCAAATAGTTTCCATTGAGCTCTTCATGCAGTCAGTACTGCACTGCATGTTAAAAGTATGAACATACATTTATATAGTGCCTTTTCATTCACTTGTGATGTACCAACATGCTTCAAAATTGATTGACTTTTTTTGAAGCACAATCTTTATTGTTTTGTGGCCAAACTGGTAGTTTGTACCATGAGTAGGCCCAAAAGAGGCATCTATTGGGATACTAAGTGCTGAAGTCTGTATTTTGTCACATGATATTAAGTAAAATGCCACCAGTATCAATCTTGATTTATAAGTAGCATGCTGCACAGCAGTGTGTTTCATATAGGTTTAAAATACAGCTGCAAGAGAATTGTTGTGAGCAATATTTTGAAAATTGAAATCACAAGGATGTTTTCAGCAATCAGTTGTTTAATAATTGCTTGTATCTGCAGTAGGAAGGGCACAATTACGTTAGTAGAAAAAAACATACCAGAAAACAATTAAAATTGATAACCTATAACCAGAAGCTGTTGATAGAAAACATCTATTTGAAATAGGAGACAGTAAGGACTGCAGATGCTGGAAGCTAGAGTCAATAAATGTGGAGCTGGAAAAGCACAGCTGGTCAGACAGCATCCAAGGGGCAGGAAAGTCAATGTTTTAGGCCACAACCCTTCATCAGGAAGAAATAAAAATTGGAAATATGAGGGAACTACAGAAATCACGGAGGATTGTAGAGCTGGAGAAGTTACAAAGTTGGGAATGGGATGGGTGGTGACGTGAAGCCATTGGGTAATTTGAAAATAGGATGGGAATTTTAAAATAAATAACTGAAGCATATACAAATGCATGTCCCTAAAATCCTAATATGATGCTATTGATGTCTATTGATATTTATGAGAGAAAAAGCATTCATTTTCTGCTGGGGGCTAAAGACCAAATTACATTTTTTGTACCATGCAAGTGACTTGTTCAATTGCATGAACTCCTCAAAATTATTTAGTGCAGTCATAATGCATGATAATTTAAAACAGCCGAATTGAGTGTAGCTGAACAGCTCAGGAGGATCGTTGTTGGGATTGCTACTTTAAAATGACTACCAAAATGTCCAACATACTTAATGAGAACAGGCTTAGAATTATCATTTTTAAATTTACACTTAAAACAGATACAGACACGGGTTTCAAAAACAGCACTACTCTTTAACTCCCTTTGAGCAGATAGATTTCACTTGGGCAAATCTGAATGCTTCAATGTTAGGCAATTGAATCCTTGGTAGCACAGACTTAAACATTGCTAAAATGACATGAAGTTGAAGCCTTTCATTTTGTACTCATCAGAACTGAAATGCAAGAAAACACAATGGAAATTAAACCAAAAATTATACAGCATGAGAAGAGGATGCTGTTGGTTGTACTACGGTTAGGATGGAGATGCCACGATAATTAACTGATTAAATCAAAACCAGGCAACACAACTTTCATTGATCAATTAACCTTCATTAACCAGACAGCAATGAGAATGCATTCATCGGAAGCTAGGTGAGCAGTGCAGGAATAAAGGAATAGTCGAATATGTGGACAGGGTTAGATGAAGAAATGGAAGGAGATGTGGATGGAACATTAACTGACATGGACCTATGAGGATGAATTACATGTTTGATGCTATGGATAACTAGCAATATTTTGTATAGCGATAAGGTACATGTTGACATTTGAGTGCTGGTCAAGGCAATGTAGTATTAGTAGAATCAACATTCACTTTTCATGAGCAATAGAGACATAAAATGAAGAGTTTACTGCACAAACTGTGCACATTTCCTAAATGAAGCAGAATGTACACAGCCACAAGACAACCTATCCCATTACATTTATTATATCTGCTTAAGAAAGTATATTTTTCTACCAAATAATGTAATATTACAGTAAACATCTGCTTCAACTTAAATTTAAGAAACAACACTGCTTTAATGATTCTGAAAATAATAATTGAATATGTTGTACCTTCTCTGCCATGGGTTTTACCTGTAAATAGTCTGTTTACCTTAAACTTTTTAAGGAGTCTGTTGACAATATTGACCAAATAGAAGAATATGTTATGCAGTAATAAACATTTTTTCTCAACACATTATATTCAGCTTTAAATATGCATATATAGGATATGTGCTGGGGGCATATTGTATATGATATATTTTACAAGAAACTCGGTGGAATAGTACAGTAATAACACATTCAGAAATTTGTTATCAGATCCATGAGCTGTGTGAATATCATATACCGCAAACGCCCAACCTGCCTATTTATACCAGAGTCAGATCATTGCATTAAAAAAAACTTTTAAAAAATTATGACAGACTTATCTGGTGGATTAATTGAGTAATGACTTCCATGGTTCAATTTTAAGGGCTGTGCCGAATCCATTTCAGCTGCAAAATGTAGTCAATGAAATATTATTAGCCATTCTTCTAAGGCAATAGTAGAAATATGTTGGGATCAGACCCAAAGCAAAGCTGAGCACAGAAGTTGAATTGTTTCCAGTTTCACACATTGGTGAAGGGCTGTGTGGGACCAGAAATTAAGTTTTAATCTTCATTTGAGAGAAAAAATAATGTGACTAACTCAGTATGAATTGTTGTGGTTGCAATTTAAATAAGACATTCCATATTCAAATTATGAACAGTTCGATTCAACAAAAGTCTCGTCCAGTGGGTGTTATATCTTATCAGAGACTAGGGCCACTGTTTTGACCATATTTTGTGTATTGTAAATATCAGAACAATGTATCTTTTCAATAATTCAGAGAAGGATCATTACTCAGAGCATTTGACTGTTTCTAAATACATGCACTCTGCATAATTTAATCTTCTTATGATCCAAATTAGTCAATCAGAGATGGAAAAATATTTACAAGCAGTTCATATGACTGTATTTTATTTGTTGGTGTTTATGTAAATATTTCCCCACCTGGTGCTACTGAAGCTGGCTATACTTCCTGCTGCAGTCAGAAGGATAAAACAGTTTGGGTCTGACAGAGTTTCAGCCTTAATACGGCTTGATATTTACTGCCAGTTTGTTCACCTGACAAGGATTGGATTTTAGTGGTTGTAGCATGATTTTTATAGGTACCACTAGTTTCTTCCAGCCTTTCCAGCAAGGCAGATTTGCCAGCATTGGTTTGTACTTCTCTGAATCTGATTAAGTATTGGTACTTACACAGTGAGGGATGACAAGCTTCATCATTCAAAAGCTCTTTGATTAGACTCTAATTCCAGTGCTCTTTCCCTGAAACTAGCTATCTGCTAGACTAGCAGCAATAATAAACTGACCCACTGGAACTAGACCAAACAATAATTCCATGGTTTTCATTTGAGGCTCTCAAGATCACGCTGTAGCATAGGAGATTACCTTAATTCTCCAAAATCTGATCTGAAAGATTGGCTGTATATTAGAGTCTTTATAGTATAGGTACCTTGATTTTATAGTGGTTTGTGTTATAGTGACCTTAAAAGATTATTCCAGCTGCCACTTGGTTATATAAATCAGATATGGAGTTTGGTCCAAAAGAGAAACAAATGGCTGGTCACATTTTTTGGCGTTTACATTATTTAGGATTAATAAACATTTTAAAAGTGTTTTTCACTGTAACCTGTGACTTTATTTTGTTAAGGATAGAGATCAACCACTATTCAAAATGTTTGCATAAAGCTTTGAAGCAAACTTTTAACTACGTGTGTTTCAACAAGTCATATGTAAGAAAATGGACTAGTCCATAGATTGTGATTTGTAGTTTATTCTTCCATTTTTTTTTGTTTCTTTTCTCCTGTTTAGTTCCCTTTTGCTCCTATTTCCCTGTGATTTACAAGACTCCGTAACTAAATGTTAGTGGTGACGTTGTTGTGGTGTGCTTCACATGATGTTATTTATCCTATAAATATAGTCCAGAATCAGGACCTAAATGAACTTTGGAACAAAATGCAGTGAAACTCCGGATTACGCTATAAGAGTAGCAATGTACAGTGTAATTTCACCCAATGACTGTGTGCAATAAACTTATTCTTAGACTATGCCAATTTGTAAATTGGCCACTAAGAAATGCTTGAAAATGTTGCATGTCACCAACAGCTTTCCCCTCTTACAGACATCATTTAACATCTCCCCCAGACTGTATGCCTAAATATAGAATCTAAATGTTTGAGAAATAACAACTTTTGTCTTGACCTAATCCCATAGTGGTAACTTGTCATTGTCAGCTGTCCTCTGATTCGAAGCTGATCTCTACACAGAGTTGTGACTTTCTGCAGTCATCATGTGACTGACCAGGTCAATTCTCAAGTCACATATCTTTCTGCCTAAATGACTTGGATGTTCCGTTGGGTAGTGGAATCTGGAGTGTAGGATTTGCTTCTTTTTCTTCTCTGCCTCATCATTAAGATATGCATTGCAACAAAAAAAAAATTGCGCAAACTAGCTTACAAAATTCAAGATAACAAGGCGTGGGGCTGGATGAACACAGCAGGCCAAGCAGCATCATAGGAGCAGGAAAACTTGACGTTTCGGGCCTAGACCCTCCATCAGAAAATCAAAGTTTTTTCTCTATTTTTTTTCCATTATTCTCACCTCCTTTGAAGTGGCTGACGTTTTGCTTACGTACAATTTGTGGAGCCTAGAACGCCCTTGCACCTCCAGTAGGGTCTTTTTTGTGGTTAGAAAGAGGGCAACATTGACTAATTTTCCCTTTCTTATCCCAGAGGTGTAAAGGCCTACTCTGGTTCCCCTACCTCTATTCCAATTGAGAATGGCTAATATGACACAGATCATGTATCAGACCTGGGACCTAGTCTGAATGACTCAGCTTCTTAATATTTTAATCACCTGAACTCTGGCAGGGTTAATTCAAACTTTTTAAGTCTCTTTGGTCCGATCAATTTGATTTCAACAATACTGGAAGTATATTGTACTCAATGAAAACTTTTCATCATAAATTGAGGGTCTTTTAAAGCATCTAATTCCAAAGTTGAAAGTGCTTTGTTCTAACTTATTTTGCTTTTTTTGTATAATAATCAAGTCATCCTCCACATAAAATCCCTGGATATTGAGTAGTGGACTGCATGGAGATCATGTGGTGTATATGAAAGAGTGAACTGATCATATCATCCCAGTGAGGATAAGTCATTAATATATGCTACTTTTTTGCAGTAGCCAAGTTGCTGATTGGTAAAAGCTTTATTAAAGCTTTAAATGTTATTGAATGGAACCAAGCTGCATTTCATGTCTTTTTGTTCTACCTTCTTCTCCTTAGTGCAGCTTGCACATACAAAACAGCTGCATAACAGATCGGCTCATCTGACCTCTGATGTAGGATTCTTAAAAGTTGTGATGGAGTTTTGTGTGTTGATTTGAAACATTTATTTCTTATCAACTATTAGATTTTATTTTACTTTGCCCTTTCTTCAGTGCATTTCTTCTCACTATTATTATAGGTCTTGACCTTTTTGCAATACCAAAACTTTTCTTTATCACTCCTCTCAGCTTTTCTTGTAGCAAACAAAATGCAAACGATAGAAATTCCCTTTGGAAATGCAAATGATTTGGATATGGCACATTCATTCATGACCAGAAGGAAGTTCCTTTTAAACCTCAAGCACCTCATGCACCATGTACGCATCTATCCCCATCCCAATTTATGCATTAACTCACCCTAACAGTTCTAGTCAAGCCTCTTAAAAAAAATGTCTATTCCACTTCCAGTTCACAATGAAGGCTGTATTTTGGATGAGATGATAAATTAAGGCTACTATACAGGTGGATACTTTAAAAGTTTAATTAGGGATGGGAAGGCTGACTTTGAGAAATGATGGCATCAAATAAGCCAGAAAACATCTTCCATCTCAACTAATCTTGTGACTTCTTCAGGATTATTCCTACAGTTTAAAAAAAATAACGTTTTGGGCAGTAATGTAAACAAAATACCCAGCAGACCAACTACATTTTCAGTGCTTGATTATCTGTGGCTTCTTGTAAAAACATTTCTGTTTTTGTGAAATTATAATCACTTTTACATATATATTTTTCCCTCAATTTTCAGTCAATCGGGCATATCCAACATATATAGCTTGACAGAATCGAAAACCAACAACTATTATTTTCACACACCAAACTTCAGATTTACTTGGTGATACATTTTAAGCTGATGTTCTTCTCATACAGAAACATCATGAATGAAGGGTCACTGTTTAAAATTCAGGAGTTGCCCATTGATAACAGAGATGAGGTGAAATTTTATCTCATTGGATCAATCACGTTTTTACTGAATAGTGGAGAAGGCTATGCACCGTGTTCAAATGTTCATATGTTTGTATTTCATATCTCCCTCTAATTACTAACAATTACTTCTCTGCTTACAGGAGTTATAAATATGGAATATGGTTTCACTGGTAAAAACAGCACTTATTGCCTTTGTTAAGCTCTTCTTGAACTGTTGCTGTCTACACAGTGAAGGTACTTCCACAGATAAGTACTTCTAGGATTTTGACTTAGTGATGAAGAAGCAATATGTTTCCAAGTCAGATGTTGTGTAATTTGGAGGTGGTGGCATTCCTAGCTCATGTTGTCTTTGTTCTTTCGGTGGCGAGTGTCCTATTTGGAAGGAACTGTTAGAGAAGCCTTGGTCAGTTGTTGTCCTGCATAATTTGGACAGTACTCAGCAGCCACACTGCAAGCATAAGCTGTACGTAAACTACATTAACGCAAGCTACATTAAAACTGCCTTACTTCATAGCAGGTGTGATACCTTGGATCAGAGCCAACTTCGGCAGCTGTAGCAGGTCATCCCCATTTTTGTATTGCCTGACCCATTTCCATGATCTGGTAACCTGTTACATCTGTCCTTAGAGATAATAGGTACTGCAGATGCTGGAGAATCCGAGGTAACAAGGTGTGGAGCTGGATGAACACAGCAGGCCAAGCAGCATCATAGGAGCAGGAAAGCTTGACGTTTCGGGCCTAGACCCTTCATCAGGAAGGTCTAGGCCCGAAACATCTGTCCTTATACTGACTACAGAAATATGTGCAGGCCAACTAGCTGAACATATAAGCATGTGCTACTCTTCCATCATATGAAAAAGAATTCAGGCAATGAGATTTTAAAAGAATAAACAGTTGACTACTTTAAAATGGACTATTAGATTTTGACTTTAAAGTTGCATATTTGGTACAATACAGTGATGAATGCAGGACTTGGCAGCAGTATTCCATACAAATTCTATTGATGCCCTTCTCTTCATTAGTTCGTTGCTTTAAACAGACAGTCACTGCAGCATGCACCAGATATGTCGTCAGAAAAACCAAGGATTATGTATTCAGTTTCTGAGACCTTGTGCTGATGGGGGAAGTTGAACCTGTTCTTCATCCTTGGCCATCTAATGAGAGGGTGAACATGTTTCATGCAATGAAGGAAATACTTCAAGCATTTTGTTATTTTCACAGTATAATATTCCCTAACATTTACAAAGATGGTACAATAAGAAGCAACTGCCAGTTAGCATAGAGTGTGCAATACATCTTGGTACTGAAAGGGTTAACTGAGATGAACAGAGCTCAAATTGAACCAGACTAAACGATATATAGTATGGATGTCTTCTAGAGACAATTACTGTGCATTCACCAGAGATTTTGCATAACCCAGTTTAGTCTGACATTCATTTCAGTTTGCTGACAGCCTTGGAGACTGCATTCATTTTGAGAGAATCAGGTGTCACAGTGAATTCAAAACATACTCCAGTGACAAAAGTGCCAGGACATTTCCACTAATAGCCCTGATTCTGAAGTATTCAAATTTGTCATCACACAGTAAAATGCATCTGAAAAAAAACAGCTATAGGATTGAATTCTAATATCCAAATTAAGTCAATGGCTTTATCGTGGTCTGAAAATTACAGAAACTGTGAGTTTGTTACTTATGTTTTTATAGGCTTGTAAGTTTACCACATAAGTTAAAATATAGGCAGTAAACATAGCCATCAGATGTCTGTTGCAGATAAAAGACCTGCTTCATATATGGAAATTGACTAGGTGAAGAAACGACAGTAAAAGCCAATTTTCCGTGTCAGATTTCACTGCTTCCTTTCTTATTTTGCCAGTGTGGTATCAGGAATTCTAAGCAGTGGGCAATGCCAAACAGCTGTAGGAACCAACCAGACCTGCAGGAGTAAGAAATAGTAATTAGCAATTCATAAAATCAAGCCAAAGACAAAATAACTGTGATGAACATGAGACAGATTCCCTGGACTCAATTTCAACCCTGTCATTTTAAGAGCACAATGATCAAGACAAATAAGAAATGCATTAGCTGGTCTGTGTCTTAGATTCAGAATTTTTAATTCCTTGCTGTCTTTTAATTGTTGTCGGTCTACTTCCCATCTGCAATGGCTGGGAGAGGACACAGGGTGGCTTCTAACATGGAATGACTAGGAAGGAATGGGAAGTGGAGAAGAGTGGAGTCCAGCACAGAGGACACTGCAAATTTCCATGTTGCACATGTAAGGTTCACATTTATTCCTCTTAGCCCCATAAATGAAAGTTTTGCTCACACTGGAGGACCTCTTCTGTCTGAAGACCATCAATAGACTTGCTTCATCCTTATGGGAACACTTTGGTCGGTTTCCCTGTACAGGCCTCAGTCATAATTCCTTAGAATTATAAGAATCCTTTAGAAACCTCATTCAGTTTATGAAGTCCGTTTAGGCAAGTGCCTCATCCACTTGCTAAATACAACCAGGAACACTAGAAAGGCAATGAGTTCTGAGTTTTTCGTTTCTATTGTATCCAATTTCAGCTAGCAGGATTAGAATGTGTGTATATCCATTATCCATTGCATAATACAATGTTTATACATACATTTATAAATGCATTTAAAATGGTTTTAAAATTATGAATTCTTGAACAAATGTTGTATTTCCAATATCCTTTTCTTTAAAAAAAAACTGAAGCATGCAAGTTGTTGCAATGGTTGTTGCAAATTCCCCTCCAAGCCACTCCCCATCCTGAGTTAGAAATAGTCAGACAGGATGCATCAAATGGCCCTTAGCTTGCTTTCTTTGTGCTTATTTACATAACACTTACTTAGAGATTGCCAAAGTCAGAAATCACACGACACCAGGGTTATAGACCAACAGGTTTATTTGAAATCATAAGCTTTTGGAGTCTCGCTCCTTCTTCAAGTGTTAGTGAGAGAGGTAGTAAAAGATCAAAGAGACACACCACTGATGAGGATGTATTAAACAAACCCAAGATGCTGTTAAATCTTTAATCAGTTAGAAGATTTTAATTGATTAATATGTATACATAAATCCCTGAATTCCTTTCAAGTCATTGTCCTGAGAGAACTAAAGGTTTTATCAGTGTAAAGAAGAGGTGACATCTTAGGTCAGATAATGCATGTTAGGTGTGAGGCCTTGTTTAGAATCTGTTTATGTTTTGGTTTGAAGTCAGACTAGTTTTATTTCTAAAGGAGGAATTTATAAAATGCCACATTGACTGACTGTCTATAAATTGTTTGCTTTTTGAACAAAATAGAATATATCTGCAAATACAAATTCACCCCATAGTTTCACGTGTGCATTTGTGTGTCTGTGTGTGTGCGAGAGATGGGGGTAGAGAAAGCAAGTGTGTGTGAGGGAGAGAGAGAGAGAGGGAGAGAGAGAAAGTTTGTGTGTGTGTGTGTCTATGTATGTATGTGTTGGGGGGAGAGAGAGAGAGAGAGAGAGCGAGTGTGTATGTATGTATGCGTGTGTGTGAGAGAGTGTATAATGTGGTGGGGTCACCTGTACTGCGACATGAACCCGAGATCCTGGTTGAGGCTGTCCTCGTGGGTACTGAACTTGGCTATCAGCCTCTTCTCAGCAACTCTGCGTTGTTGTGTATCCCAAAGTTCGCCTCAGAGGACATTTGAGGCCCTTCTAACTGATTGAAGATTTAACAGCATCTTAGGTTTGTTTAGTACATCCTCATCAGTGGTATGACCCTTTGATCTTTTACTTATAAATTCTGTATCTGATTCTACCTCTCCCACTAACACCCGAAGAAGAAGTGAGGCTCTGAAAGTTTATGTTTTCAAATAAACCTGTTGGACCTGTTCTGAGGAAGGGTCACTGGACCCGAAACATTAACTGTTTTTTCCTTTACAGATACTGCCAGACCTGCTGAGCTTTCCCAGTAACTTTGTTTTTGTTCCTGTTGGACTATAACCTGGTATCATGTGATTTCCAACCCTGTCCAACCCGACCCAACATCAGCATCTGCACATCATAGAGATTGCCAGCATCTATCTACTTCACATTTCTTCCTTAGTGCACAGGCTGCTCAGTGCCCAATTACAGGCTGCCAGCCTCTGTGTCTTGCAGTGTTTTTTTAGTGGAGAGGTAGGGAGATTATCATGGTGGGGTGCACTTAACCATCTGGGGCCTTGGCAGATTCCAATCCAGTGGTTAGCCACAGTCAGTCAAGTGCATGGTCTGACATGAACTGGAAATTTGTGTAATTGCAGTCTGGGGTTTGAACAACAGTTAATCAAGAGCAACCAGTCCAGAAATTACAGATAGGCAGGCTGAGATGCTGCAGTCAGTTCTGAGGGTTTGGGCAAAAATGGTGAGGGGGCTTATCAGGAAGACAGTTGTTGGATTCCTGGGGAAAGTAGGGAATTCAAGTCTGGGAATAGGATTCATTGCACTGGATTGCTGAGAGAATCATTATAGTCACTGGGCAACTCTGCATAGATTTATGTGTATGATAGGCATGGATCGTGCAGAGACATTGTGCTCATTCAGAATAAGAAGTGACAGGAAGCTGTGGTGGTGATAGGTGTTTACAGGTTATGATCTCTCTGACTTCTGCAGGAGGAGGCTGCAGCTGTAATTTCCCCTAAAGAAATATCTTCTGGAAATCAAGTTGTCATATCCATAACTGTAATGATATTCTGGTGTTCCACTTCCATTTTTGGGTAATGGTCCAACAATCTATTAACACTCTATTGAATAGTTCTTCAATGACTGGTATTGGTATTCAAGGTGCCTGTTTTACAGAACTGTATTACATCGTTATGAAGTCCTGGCTGGTAAACAGTCTGCTTATTAATGTTTGAGTTTTCCATATTCTTACATGTCCTGCCTTAGGAATTTCATATGTTACCTGCAATATGTCCTTATGACATCTGGATGGGATTACAATTCGATGAACTACCGTCCATTCTTCACCTGAAAATCGGCGAGGACATCTTCAGATCTCAGTTTTCATTATAATAAAATCAACTTTCCTGAACTCCTTCAGCCTCTGCTTAGTGTGGGCTGACTGTATTAGCTTTCTTAACTCTGGATTTGCTTTCTGAACCTCAAATAATAAAGACATGCCAAACACTTCTTGGGAATTATCCCCATCCTCAAAGAAAGTTTAGCCACACTATGCCATTTGATTATAGTATTATTTTAACCTTTGGTGATGGCTTTGTTTGGCCATTGCCCTCTTCACCACACAAAATGAAACTTCACCCTGGCTTCCCGTTATTATAGGTGATGCTATAATTTTCACTCAAGCCAAATCATTACCCGGGTGTAAATCAACTCCATCCACAGGCAATTTCTTAACAACTCCTACTACCACTGTTCCAGACAACAAGTTATACTCCAATCGCACTCTGTACAATTTAATCGGGTTATACTCTTCACTTACCCTGTTTAGCAACACCTGGACTTTCAATGCACTCTCCTGAGGAAAAACTGTATCCTTCTCCAGAAAGAATTTGAATAGCTCCTATGTTTGTTAATTTAGTTATGGGCTTAGCTGCATGATAGGAAGAAAAAAGGGGATACACTTCCTTTTGATAAAAACCCTTAATCATTCATCTACCATGTTCACTTCTCCTGCAGTCCGAACAGTGTTTACCTCTGGTTTCCTGTCCTAGTTAAAGCTACAATTTAGTCCACAGTTTTTTCTTTGTGACTCCCTTTTCAGAACTCACTATTGTAATTCCCAACAAGTCCCATGGGCTTTGCACATAACTTCCAGCAATCTAAACACAAAGGTCTCATTTGATAATGGAAACACTTAGTCACATAATTTTTCTTCCACCCTCAGAATCTTTTTTCTGGTCTGAGAAGATACCAGGGCTTTCCCTGCTGTCTGGTCTCTATACTGGCTGCTTGCCTTCCTTTCACTCTCCCACTTCTTCCTTTTCAAGTTCATTCAAGTATCAGATTTAGTTCTATGAATCAGTTCAATATCGCTAACCATTACTTCAGCCTGAATAGCAGTTGCTACCTTTTGGTCTTTAACATGGGTTTTCACTGCAAAAGGTAAATAATTTTTGAATTCTCTTATGAGAGTAATCTCACTAGCAGCTTCAGACATGGAATTTACTCCTAATGTCCTGTCAAAATTACTTTGCTTTCTCTTTTCAAATTCAACATAGGTTTACCCAGGCTGCTTCCTCAACTTTTCCCTGTTGTAAAGACCACATTTTTAAATTTAACTTTACCTTTATTATGGACTGAATTGGTGAAAGGACAATTGGAAAACAAGGGACCAAGGAAGCATGGGCAGCATGGCAGCTCAGTGGTTAGCACTGCTGCCTCACAGTGCTATGGACCTGATTTGATTCCACCCTCGGGCAACTGTCTGTGTAGAGTTTGCAATTCTCCCCGTGTCTGTGTGGGTTTGTTCCGGTTTCCTCCCACAGTCCAAAGTTACGCAGGTTAGGTGGATTGACCATGCTAAATTGTCCATGGTGTCCAGGGATGAGCAGGTTAAGTGGATTATCCATGGGAAATTCAAGGTTAAAGGGATGTGGTTGGTCTGGGTGGGATGCTCTTCAGAGGGTCAATGTGAATTTAACAGGCCAAATGGTCTGTTTTCACAATCTAGGGATTCTGTGAAGAATTTTGCTGGACATTTAAAAGCAAGTTACTGTTGTAAGTCGTGTTTGCAAACAATAGGTCAAGACACAAATAAATAATGGGAAATATGTACAATATGAGACCGGTCAGAAATAGTTCTCTGATTGGTTCATGAGTAGCAGCTTGTGGGTGTGAACAATTCGAGGGAAGCCCTCAGACCTCTGGAAGGGGAGAGGGTGACCCTCTCTCTGTCCAATAAAAATACTTGAAGCTAAAGACAGCTAGTTGTTTTTTCCCACATGTTGCTATGAGAATCATAGCATCATAGAATCCCTACAGTGTGGAAACAGGTCCTTCGGCCCAACAAGTCCACTCCAACCCACAGAGCATCCCACCCAGACTCATCTCCCTATAACCCACACACCCCTGAACATTATGGGTAATTTAGCATGGCCAATCCACCTAGCCTGCACATCTTTAGACTGTGGGAGGAAACCGGAGCACCCGGAGGAAACCCATACAGACACGGGCAGAGTGTGCAAACTCCACACAGACAGTTGCCCGAGGCTGGAATCGAACCCGGGTCCCTGGTGCTGTGAGGCAACAATGCTAACCACAAAAAGCAGAGACTGCACCACAAGCCTCCAATCAGGAGGATTATCGTGCAACTAGCAGTGTAGATCCAATGCTCTTGGTCAGTATGGGGATCAAATCCATGACCTTGGTGTTATTAGCACCACACTCTAACCAGCTCAGCTAACCAACTCCAACCAACCCTCAGAGCATCCTACCCAGACCCATCCCCCTATGACTGACCTAATCTACAAATCCCTGAACACTACAGGCAATTTTAGCATGGCCAATCCACCTAGCCTGCACATCTTTGAACTGTGGGATGAAACCGGAGTACCCGGAGGAAACCCACACAGACAGAGGGAGAACGTGCAAACTCCACACAGGCAGTCGCCCAAGGGTGGAATTGAACCCAGGTCCCTGAGGCAGCAGTGCTAACCACCAAGCCACCATGCCACCATGCCACTTTGTTTTTAACCAATAAGTCAAGGACTTTAAAATGTGTGAAAGAGTCACTCTGTGATTCCAGTGAAGATGTGAAGGATACTGAAGAAAAAGATCAAAAAATGGAAGGACTTGGGAAACAGAAAAACCACACCATCAAATCCTGAGGACTCATCCTATTGAAATGTTTCTCCAGTATCTTTTCTCCATCAATTGTCAATTTGAAATAAATAGTATTTCTTGTTAAGTACAGAACCCTGGTCAATCATGTCTGTTAACCCAAGTCTATCACACAGGTAAAGTGGGAACATAATATACTTTAAAACTGTTAAGTCTTGCGATGACCCAGGAATAGAGGCCTTGATTTCCAGCATATTACCCGAGTGATGAGTAATGTTGTACGCTTCAGGAATTAATTTGTATGCATTCAGAATAGCGTTTATTACAGCATTATAATGTGTTGGAACCCCTTCATAGTGATGCATAAATTTCACGTGATGTCCTCGACAAAGTGTTCTGCTTGTGCAACATCCAATTTTAACTGGGCCATTTCATTTGTCTTGTTGTTTTCTCAAATGACATGAAGAACGTCTACACATTCTTTTCTTCAAATTTTGGTAGGGCCTTTCAAATTTAAATATTTCCTTACTGGAATTCAGAGTAGGAGTAGGATTTTCCTCATCAGAGCCTTCTTTGGCATCTAAAGTCTCATTTAAAGCCAGTACTCACTAGCTTTCACCATTTTTCCTTCCTTTATCCTTCTCCGTCTGCTTAATTCTAATTTCATCCACTTAAATTCCCTTTCCCTTTCTCATTCCTTTTTTTCAAGTTCAAGCCTTTTATTCTCCATCCCATTCATTTCCAATGTTCTTTTCTTCTCTAGCTCAATTCCTAACCATGTTCAAGCTGCTTCAATTTAATTTAATTCTCAATAACTCAAGTGACTCAGCATTTAGTGTACCTAGCCCTTCCTATATTTCCACCAGTTCCAGATGCTTTAGTAATATTTCATAACTTCTGTCTTTTTGACAGGCTTTTCCATCCGTAACTTGTTTCATTCCATCAATTTAGCTTTTGTTGAGTCTTCTTAAATCCATCAGGGATACTTCTTTCATCTTTAGGTTGGTTTTAGCTACTACCAATGGCATTTTAATTTATAATATGAGAAACCTGATATCTGTCATTTTGATCTTTATCGATTACCCTCACTCCACATTCAATCATACATTATCATTGCTCAAAGACCCAAGCCTTTGGGGTAACTTAATTGGGAAGAGTGCATCAATAATTGAGCATCACTATTCCACAAGCTATCAGAAATGTGTGAATACCCAATTAAACCACTAAGATAATCAATTTTCCTGAATGACCACTCTCCAGGACAAAAGTAATTCATGCTAATAAGACACTAACTCCATTTACTGTAAACAAACTTATTCCACAACAAATGGCAAAAAAATTACTAACTTACAACAATGTGACTTAAATTTATGCCCTTTAATCCCCTCCACACACGCACACTTGTTCACAAATAAGACAGACAAAACAGTTTGACACAAACACAGATGGGAAAATGTAGACTGAGGAAACTATTTCTATAGATCAAAAGTTCAGACTACAAAAGTGGAGAGTTATTTCCACCAGTTAACAATGACAACACAATATTGTTTGCAGAGCAATAGTCAATTTTCAATTCAATAGATGACAGGCTAGACCTAGGTCTTTCCTTTTATTACATTCTTTTTCATTCAAGTTGCTAAGAGATTTTGAGCTGAATCTTACTGTAGTTTGGCAAAATGCTATCTTTGTTGAGGATCATGGAGGATTTCTTTCTCCAAGGCCTAATAAGTTTTCTCATGGTATTGATCCAAACATGTCACATTAAGTGCCTACCATGATCCTATGGTGCCCCTCTCCTCTGACACTAGCCCAATTTTCTCTCTTTCTAGAACCAGAAGTACTTGTCATGATTTCATGACATCCTGGCATATACTGGCATCACTGGTGCAGGCACCACCTAGGAACCCCAGCTGCCGACATGGCTAAGCATTGGCAGTCTGGAGTTGCCTTTCATCAGCAATGTAAGTAGCACAGCAGCCTCAAACAAATCCAACAGTTGGCAAGGCTGATGTTTCCTTGCACATACAACTGTACATTCCTACAACTACAGCTGTTTGAACACCAGGTCACACGCAACTCTCCAGTTCTTGAGAGATAGTAGAAACTGCAGATGCTGGAGAATCTGAGATAATAAGGTGTAGTGCTGGATGAACGCAGCAGGCCAAGCTGCATCAGAGGACATTGACATCCACAGGGATTGGATGGCCACTCACTCTTTCAGGTCACAGGTTCTGCTCACAGTATCCTGTGACATCCTCAGCCCGTGCCAACACTGTGCCTTGCTCTTCCTAAGGAAATGGCATCAAGGATGATGGCACCTGGCCCTCCTATACCTCTGATGCATTCTGAGGGGCTCTTCAGCTGCAACTTCTTCATGTGGAGGCTACTCAGGTTCTGGTGGAGGTTGCTGATTCTCCTGGGCGTGCTGATGCATCTGTTTCTCTCCCATTTCCTACATTGCCATTGCATTGCAGCAACAGCGACAATAACCCCTGTTGTGGCTGGATCCATCAGTCTCACTTGCAATGACCCTGTGTGGGGTGCAGAAGAAACAGAACAGCAATGAGAGCAGTCTGATCCCTTATAAATTAAGTCGTAACTTACAATGGGACACAGAACATTCTGACAAGGAGGGCCGTATATTGATTCATCTTGGAACCTTGACATTGGACTTTATTCCAAGAAATATATCACCAGTCATGTGGCAAATTCATAGCAGCAAAGTGTAAGGGCTGCATGAACACTGATCCTATCTCCTTCTAGACCTGCATCACCCATGACAAAAGACTTGCATTACATTTACAATTCAGTTGTGCTTTGTATACATATGTGTATGTTGTGGCCACCGGTGCCTCAATGAAGGCTGCCTGCGATTATTTCTGTTTCAAATAATGCCTATATGCAATGTGCAAAGACCAGTGATATTGTTTTTGACCAGTATTTGTACCCCACACACTTGCAGACTGCATGCTTTTCATTTACATGACTATAGGGTTGTAAATAATTTCAGTTTGCATTCTGCAGGTGCATGATTCACCTTGAAGAGCATCCCATTGGGCAAAAGTGAAACCTGTGTTTTTGGCAATCACTCCAGGAGTGGCTGCAGTCAACTTCCCTTCAGTGGTCACTTTTAGCAATTGGCAGATCAAGGAAGGCAACCATAGATCACACTGAACACTGTGAGTACCAGATTCAGCCTGTTTGCCAATTTCCCCTTCTCAGGACCTCACCTGTTACAACAATCAGTGCTGGTTACATTGTCACAATCAGACTAGCTTTTTATCCCACATTTTTAAAAATTGAAATCAAATCTCATCATTTATCTTTAAGGGATTTGAACACATGTCCCCAGGGCATTGGCCTGAGGCTCTCAAGGACCAGGCAATAACCTTTCCACTACACCACCTCCTCCCTATTGCACTGCAATGAGGGTCCAGCGCACTCAAAAGTGCAGCACTAAAGTGCTGAAGCATACTGTGAGTAGATTGGAGATGTTCCATGATAGTGCAGAAAGGTTTGCACATGTTGGATTCCAGCTTCTGTGGACATGGGGTATGTGTGGCTGAGATAAAAGGTACTGCAGATGCTGGAGAATCCGAGATAACAAGGTGTGGGGCTGGATGAACACAGCAGGCCAAGCAGC